>JASCZI010181600.1:8433-28978 GCA_036250425.1 Stylosanthes scabra
GTGCATTCTAGCATTCTTCCACTAACACTCTCACCTTGTTTTTATGTTTTCTCTTATTCTTTTGCTTAGGACAAGCAAAAAATTTTAAGTTTGGTGTTGGTTTGAGTGTTCTTCCATTCACACTCAACTGGCATCATCATCATCCAAGAAGATACAGAAGAAGATGAAGACTGAAAATGAGCTTATAACAAAGGGTGAGAGGGTAAAAACAAAATTGAGGTATTCTGTTCTCTTTTGTCCTCTCCCCAACTATGCTTTCTCCTATCTTCTTTATCTGTTTAAGTGTGTTTTATGTTTTCTCTTGCATGCTTAACTTCTGTTGTTTTTAATTGAATAAATGCCATGTAATCTCTTGAGTGATCATTAGGCAAAGCAAGAACTGAATTTGTTATATGCTATTGAAAGATGTAATGCCTGTGTGAAACTCAAATAAGAGATCTTCTGTGGTTACAAATTGTGATTTGGTTAACTGATTAGGAAGTGAATTGTCTTTTGAGAAATCCTCTAGAGATGCTTATTATGTGACTTCTTCATAGATGTTGAAAGAAAAACTCCAATCAGTGACAATAAGAACAAAAAGGGGAAGAGCATCAAAGAAAAATCATTAAGGCTTTGAGCATCAATGACTGGGAAGAAAATGGAACAAAAAGAATAACTTAAAGAAATTCTCCCATGTTATATGCTTGTAGTGCAATTGTTCAAGGAAAGGCTTGGGTAAGTAGATCTGAGGAGTACTTTAACGCTTGATAACTTGAGCCAACTGGTTCGGGATTGTCGATTGAACACCCACTCTAAAGAGCCGCCTTGTAACAGAGCATTTAAAGTCAAGAAAAGAACCCCAAAAAGAGCAAGAGGAACTGGTTGGAGAGGAAGTAATTGAAATGAAGAAGAGGTTGCATAATAACCCTTAAGAGTGAGGACTTGAGAGATTCATCTTTTTCGAAAGATTAACCTAAGTATTAGATAAGTACCATGAGGAAATCCTAAAAGAATCTCAGTAGAGCAAGAGAAATTGAACCTTAAAACATATTTTGATTCTTGCTTTCCTTGAGGACAAGCAAAAGATTAAGTTTGGTGTTGTGATGCGTGTGCATCTTAGGTTGTTTTTAGTCTCAATTTCTCTTTATTATTATGATATTCTTTGTAAATTAAGGTTATTAATTGATCAATCAAACAAACTTGATGTTCTTTGAGTTGTGTTTGTGTTTTAGAGAAATTCACTAAGAGTTTTAGGTGATTGACGACCATTTGAAGAGAGATTGAAGCAAAGAAGATGAAGAAAAGGCCCAAGAACTCCACGTAATACGTCACATCTCACGTTAAACGTGAGAAATGAAGGATTTGAGACAGAGCCCATATGTAATACGTGGGGCACTCACGTATAACGTGAGTTAATTCCACAATTGGGTGCATTTGGACAGAGAGCCCACGTTATACGTGAGCTCCCCCACGTCATATGTGAGCTCCCCCACGTCATATGTGGGCAATTCAATGTGCAAGGGACTTCAGGCAGTAACCCCACGTTATACATGGGAGCTACACGTATAATGTGGGAGCAAAACATCATGTTCAGCAATTCACCAATTCTATTCCAAATCCAAGACCGTTTGAGCATCAATTCCATTCATTAATCAAGGGTATAATTCGAAGAATCAAGAGAAGATTGATTGAAGATTAAGAGAAAAAGATAAGCTTTGTAAAGACAGAAGATAAGACTAAGATAAGATTAGATTAAGATAAGATAGGATTAGATTTGATTTGATTGATAACTGATTGAAGATTAAGAGAAAAAGATAAGCTTTGTAAAGATAGAAGATAAGATTAAGATAAGATTAGATTAAGATAAGATAGGATTAGATTTGATTTGATTGATAACTAATTTTTAGGATAGTTAAGCTAGTTATAAAAAGAGAAACTAACCACTAGGGTTAGTATCTCAGATCTCAGCATAGACGTTTTCCATTATTCTTAGATCTAGTTTTTATTATGCAAGGCTAAACTACTCCATTGTTGAGGGTGAGGAGCTCTGTTCACCCGGCATGAGGTAGTCATTATGTACATTTGTTTATTAATTCATTGAGGTATTTTCAGTTATCTTCTATGCATGATTTAATTTTCTATTCTTCATCTCAATAGTTTTGAATCATTGAGAGGTGTTTTTAACTTGTCTAGGGCTAGATTAATTAGATTGAGAGATCTATTAGTTTATGCTAGCTGGAAATTGAATCACATAATCAATTAGGTCTAACTAGAGATAGTCAAGCTAATTGTTATGCAACTAATAATTCTGTGGGTTAAAATTGGATTAGAACTAGTTGGGATAGAGTGACATTTAATCCGATCTAGGATAACTTTTGAGACTCATAAGGATTTAAATCAGAATTAGATCTTCACCTATTTATTTGATTGATTGACTAAGAGATTAGCTTTTGATTAGGTAAATAGAAACTAAGTTACTAAGAGATTAGGGCTTGGATAAACTAGATTCGTTGTGCTTGATAACTGAAACCCTAGAATTAGTATTCGAATGCATGTATTGGCCCTCAAAGGAAAAACATCTCCGAAGCTCTTAACAGCTCTCTCATCATTGTTCACACACAAGTAATATTCTGTTTTCCTTTCTACTTGATATTCGAATTCTTGCTTACTAAATACTTCCTGTTTTTCATTCGATCTGATTAGAAGAATTAATTAGTAGTGATTGCTTAGTCCTTTAATCCTCGAGGGATCGATACCCACTTCACCGTGGTATTACTTGATACGATTCGGTATACTTGCCGAGATCTAGGGTTTACAAAACACCGCATCATAAGTTACTTAGGACTTATGGATTGGGATTAATCCCCACACTTGATCATTTGACAAAGTGGGTTTACTCTCTATGTGACAACCATTCACAATTGAGATTAGTTGTTATGATAAAAACACATTATACTTTAATTCAAGACCAAAAACCTTTATCACTTGCAACACATGTTATCTCTCTTTTGCTTTAGTTAGTAACCATTTCGCCTTGCAACCCCCATTATTTCTCAACCAAGTGCAATCACATCTTTCAAGTACGGAGAACAACCCGAGGTACAATACTCTCAGTATCTTTTTTGTTGCAATTTTGTGACACTTTTCTAAATCTTGACAAGCTCCTCGACGCATCGGTTGAGACTATACTCACATCGGATTTTCTTAATTAGATTATCCTAATCGATCTAAAGGGGTACGGTCATGTTTCGCAAATTTGGGCCATGTTCTAGGATCTCACATGTTCTGGCCCAATATTAAAATTAATGGTCGTCAATTTGTAACTATTTATGCATGAATGTTGCAATAACTACTATGAATAATCAAAGTCAAAAAAACAACTATTTTATGGTTAAAAAAACTTTAGCATGGGCTCATAAATGCACAATTTTCATTAATTTGATTTATTGGAGAGACAATTAGTGACTCTTTTCATTATGCAAAAGTTGGTTGGACTAGCTAACTTTTTTGTATGTTATGTATTTATTTATACAACTTTCATGATTGCCTCTCCTTGGACAAATTTGGTTAATGTAATTCGTTTTTGTATTAATATCCTCTTTTAAAGAAGGAGGTTTACAAATTTTTTTGTATTCAATTTCTTCTTATGTATAGGATATAATTTTTATAGAATTGATTAGTACCAGGCAAGCATAAGTTTTTTTAAATTGGAACAAAATACATTACTTGATTTTCCAGTCTTTATAATTTAAATATCCTTAAGAAAAATATTTTATAATTGACTAATAATAATGAATCAATTGATATTATTTAGCCTACATGGTTAAATATCAATGACATTGTTAATGTTGATATTGTTATTTTTTTAACTAGAGATAGATCTTTGACTTGTTTGTCGGCTCAAATCGTTCAAAAAAAAAAGGTCAGCCGAGCTAGTATAACCAAAACTCATTTAAAAGTGAGTAAATTTAACTCGACTCACGTAACCCGCGAGTTAAAACATGTTTTGGTCAAGCTGGCACAAGTTGGCTCGTCTGATTTATTTTTTTCTTTTTTTTTTTATTTTGGATATATAAAGTTTATTTTGATATAAAACATCTCATTCTTGACTTACTTTTTCACATTTTAGATAATTTATTATAAAAATATATGAATTTATGATGAACTTTCTTTATTTATATGGATACAAATAAAAGATGGCTTAAATTATATGGTAATTTTTTCACACAAAAAATGAATTATTTAACTTATTATTTCGGATGAGTGAGTCGATTAGAATTTCCTTAACTCGTTTAGCATACGACTAACTTGAACTCAGTTACCCTCCCATTTGACAATATAATAACAACTCAATCACAAGATCCTAAGCAGTTCCTGAACATACACAACAAATAAATCACAACATACAATCATAAATATATTCCATATCACTAAGCCTATTGATGACATAAACACCACAACAAAAAGGGGGAAAATCAACTTGAACATTGTTAAATTAAAACAACAATGTTAAACACTTTTTCTATAGCTTTTACTTTGACCCTTTCACAACTACCTTCCTTTTCTCCTTTTCTCCATGCCACAAAGCTTTGTAACATATTACCAAACGTTTGATTTTGTCAGAGTTAGCAGTTCCATTGTTGAACACAGGGACGGACGTAGGCAGGGGCCTGCAGAGGCCATGGCCCCCCCAACTTTTTACAAAAAAGAATTAGTAGTAATAAACTAATAATAAATTAATAATATATGATATTATATTATATTAATAAATAATTTTATATTGATAATTAAATTAAAATTTCAATTTAAATATTATTTATCTTTAATAATTAAAAGTTATTAAAAATATTTAAAAAATGTTTAGTTCAAATATCAACTTTTTATCTTTAAAATCTTAAAATTAGTAACCCTTTAGTTAAAACTCAAAAATCACTTTCAATATATGAATTGGTTTTCAACTCCACTGTAATGTTTTATTTTTTTTATTAGACCAAATGTTAATGAAGACTGAAATATCTTTAATATATTATTATTTGATTGATCATTTAATTTATTTGGTATATTAACTCTTCTTATTTCAACTACTATAATCAACTATGAGTATTGTGTAAAATATACTCACAAACAAAATAAAAGATGAATTTCTTGTCAATTATTTTTTGATCTACATTGAAAAGAAAATTGCTGAAAATTTTAATGCAAATTCTATTATTGATGAATTTACACAAATTCTATTATTGATGAATTTACAATATGAAAAACTATCGTGTACAACTTCATCGATAAAAGATATACACATTTTTTATACGACTTATTTATATAACTTTACTTTATATTATATATATTTCAGCCTCTCCAGAATGATTTTCCTGGATCCAGGTTGAACACTTTATAATTATGCACTCTTTAGATAACAAAATAATAGCTAAAAACAAAATTACCCAACTCAGTTTATTTTTCTTCGACATGCTGATAGCTGACCATGATTCAAAATAATCTTTTATGTTACTAGGCCAAGCTTAAGATATTCCATAAGAGCTCAAGATCTCACTCCAAACACTCCATGTTAAATCATAAGTAAAAAACAAGGGATAAATGGTTTCGACTTTTACCTCACAATGAGAATAATTCGACATAGATTGATCAATGATTCCGCTCCCAATGAGCTTATCCTTAGTATTTGCTGAAAATGTGTGTGTTCTCTTATTCCTAAAGAAGACTAGATATATATACACAAAAGACAAATCGAAATAAGATCATTGTTCTAGTAATTAGTGATCTATTTCTGGCAATCAAATTTAAATACTAAATACATGATCAAATAATTCTAATTAAAGTTTGATCTCAATCCCTTAACTATAGAGAATATCCTTGATTACTCCAAATTAATATATTCTTAAAATACACCGACCATGTAAGTTGTGAATGTCCAACTTGGCTAATAGACTACCAAACCATTTAGTAATACTCAATGCCTTAGTGAAGATATCTGCAAGTTGAGTATCTGTAGAGACATAGGAAGGAGAGAGATATTTTTTAATAATTTCATCACGGCAAAAATGGCATTTGGTGCGTTTGTGGAGTATTGGGTTTTTGGCGATATGCAAAGCTGTTTGGACCATGATTGCATACACCTTGTTCAAAGATGGCAAGGGATCCACTGCAAGTATGTTAGAACATGTTGTCCCAAAACTTACGCCGTCAAGCCTCAAGAGGAATTGATGAACCTTTTCTTCCTCCCTTCATTTCTCAAATTGGAGTGCCAGATCACATTTACAACCTCCACACGTGCATCGTGGTGTCCGTTCATAATTTGCCAATTCATCCCATATCTTCTTCATCTTCCCAAAGTACTTCACCATTGATAATCCTTGTTGTTTGCATTCCACCAATTCGCCCTTCAATTGTTGCAACAGAAAAACGTTCTTAGAAGTTTGACTCACTTTATTATTTCCTGTATTCTTTGTGTTCTGCCATTTATTCAGCAGTCAACAAAGTTTGTATGTTTGTCATATATCAGAGATAATGCTCTGATACCATGTTGAATATGTGTGTATTATCTTATTCACAAATATATACACAAAAGATAAACCGAAACAAAATCAAGATTGTTCTAGTAACTAATGATCTATTTCAGTTATGCAATTAAATTTAAATACTAACTTAATACATGATCAAATAATTCTACTTAAAATTTGATCTCAATTCCTTAATTGTAGATAATATCCTTAACTACTCCAAATTAAGATATTCCTGAAATTGTATTCAACTTGGTGGCACTATGCTCCTCCATATGTTCTTTGTGACGTTGTATATGTTGCACTCTTCCTTTTTTGTCTTTGTTCTTGTAAATAACCTAAAAAAATAAATGTTTAACAGAATAGCCTCCTTGACTTTACGCTTCCACAACAATTTATCCATGTCTAACTTATAAATTCCAAACTCTTAATGAGATTTGGAGGAGTTCCTATAGCTTAGCTTCCTCCCATACTTTTAGGGTCCGCCTCCACTATAAACTCCATATCAAAGATAGTCCATTCCACAAGCATTATTAGCTAATGATACTCTTTCAAAATTTAGTTTCGCTTCCATCTCTCACTTCTAATTGCTATCCCCGCATAAACGCACTTGCCAACTCCATGTTGGATCTTTGTCAGCAATATTCCTGAAACTCCAACTCCAAAAAGGACACTCATCGTTATCATCAAATCTCCACCACCATTTGAATAACAGGATGCTATTTTTTTAGCAACGAATCCCCCGCTCCTAGGTCTCCTTAATACTTTGGCTTTAGAATATCTCTCATATGGCCATCTTACATAGGCATTCCTTTTCCCATCTAACTTCTCTCATCAATTAACTTTTTTTTATTTTATAGATTTTCCCTCTTTTCGATTATTTTAGTTTTTATTTAAAGTTATGAAACTTTTTCAAGGAATACAATAAGTACTTTTAAAAAAAAAATATGCTACCTTTGTCACATCACAAGCACAAATAAATGAGCCTATTATTCCGAAGAATAAATTTTATACAAACATGTCCGATTTATAATATTCATATCTTAATAGATGATTAATTAAAGAAAATATGATAATAGATGAAAATTATCAAGTTTCTTGAACCAAATTGTTTATTCACTTGATATGAGAATATTGAGGAAATAAATCTCAAGATAAATGTAAATATAATTTTCTAGGAAATTAAAATTTAAAACTTGAAACAAATAAGGAAATTTTATATTTACATGTGACAATTTTCATAAATACTTAAAGTAACGTTAAAGAAACATCCACCTAAAAATAGAGAAGTCAAGAAAAAAACAAATTTTGGAAAAATTGTTAATGGAACACATAAAATGTACTGAAAGAAGGATTGTTCCGTACCACAATATTTTCCATTTGTATTTGAATAATTATTTTTTTAACCAAAATAACAAAATAAATTTTATTGAAAAAAAAACACTAAACAAAGTATTTTTCAAAGTCATAAACATGTACAATAAATACTGAATTGAAGTTAGACAATGTCAAACTTGGATTAAAACATGTGTCCCAATATAAATTTTTTTAATATTTTTTCTTTCATTATGAGACTAATCTTTTTTACTTTTCCTTCACCCAAATAGTTTAACCTTTCTTTACATACATGTATTGAGATTCAAAAAGGTGTCTTGATTCATTGTATTAAAATCAGGTATTTAAGGTCATTAATTGAATAGGAAGGAGGAGGAGAAAAAAGATGGTCGAAGTAAGCATTGCAAATGAGGGCACTTTTGTAGATGACGATGGAAAACCTAAAAGAACTGGTATCGTTTTTCATTCATTCTATTACTGAGTTTTTTAACTTAAAGGTTTATCAATTTCTTATTACAAGGAGTGACGGCTGCTAATTTGTTTCTTCTTATTTAGGAAGCCTATATTAGATCTCTTCTTTAAAAAAGATTATAGTGGGAGCATTACCATCACTTGATTTAATTTTGAATTCTAATACAAATTAAGATAAAAGTGACGATTTTAGCATTTTTATAATATCTTCCTATAAGAAAACACAAACACTTTTATTAATGGGTCATAATTAAGTTCTAATCCATGTTTCACATGGATCAACTTGACTTTTAAGTGCTGAAAAATTTATAAAAATATAAGAATTTTATAATTGATGTCTAAGAAGATTGAACATTGTTATCATTATCTTTTGTTCTAACACAATTGTTTGAAGAAGAGAAAAAAAAAACATGGCAAGTGACTCAATCTATTAAACATGGGTCATGTGTTTATATTAAGGAGATATTGTTTGATACTCATGGTTTGCAATTTAGATGACATTACTTTGGTTAAATATTTTAGCAGATAATATTTGGACTCATTTATTGTAAATTCATGTTCAATGAAGCTTTTATTAACAACTTGCTGAGGTTAATAAAGTTCTGGAGATTTTATATCTGCTTAAACATAATTGATGCTAATATATTTTGAGTCACAATTATAACATGAAAAGATTTTTTTGTTTGTGGTATAATCAAATGTTACTATCATTTTGTATTTTTTTAAAATAAAGTGACTTATCATGAGTAAGCTGATTAATTCTATATGACTAACAATGACGATTTTCAATATTTTGTCCCATCTAATGTTTTTGTATGTTGTATTGTTCCTTGTATATTTTGCAACATTTATTTTCATTTATAGTAGGTCATCTAATGTTTTTTCTTTTGGTATTGTCAAATTAAATGGGATTTTCATGTTGTATTGTACCATTTTTTCTTATCTTGAAGGTTAAGAGTTTCGCTACTTATTGAAAAATATGTCAAAAGGAGACTGATGTACTACATGATTACACAATAATCAATCTTCTTCTCTATTTAGTGGGTTTTTTCTTTTATGTTTTTATTTCCTATGACAGAGTTGTATTTGGATTTAGTTTTTTTTAGTTTCTTATTATTTTTCTCCTTTTACATGAGTCCCAAATAGAAACTAAACATGGGTAATAATGAGAACAAATTTAAAGTACCTAAATTTCACGCACTTTTTGTTCTATTTGTCATTGGCTCTTTCAACTTTTATATCCTAGACTACTAATTATCTAGCCCCAACCTCAAACATAGATTTTTTTCTTTCAAAAATATCTTTATTTCTGCCATGCCAAACAATCCATTAACAAAGAAATAAGTGATCATATTTTTCAAATCAGGTTAGATATAGTCGACAAATACTGAAATGTATTTTATCGTTTTGATAATTCTTAGTCTTGTTCTAATATAATAATTGGGAGGGAAAGAGAGGGAAAGAGGTGACGTGATATCATTCCAACTTATAAATCTTGTAAGTGGATGGATCAATAATCTGGTTTAGTGAAAAGAAGATAAAATATGTTGAGTATATATATAATTCATTAATGTAAGCTTTCATTACTTTCTTAGATACTATCGAGTCTAAAAAAAACTACATGAATTGATTATTTCTTTCTTCTAGCTAATCTCTATGTGAATAACTAAAATTGAAATTATTGAGTGGAATTTATTCACCTCGAACTAGTCACAAGATAAATGAAGAAGAGTTAGATGCTTATTACTATAACAATTCTATTATTTTATTCTAATAGAGATTTATGCTTTCATTTCATGCTTTTTTATTTTCAATGTTAGAACCATCTAAGAATTTGCAATAAATAATTATTTCATTCAAAATTTTATTAAAAAAAACAAATTATATTGCTTTTATTTTTTCTTCATAAAATTCTAAAGAAAAAACACTAAAAATAAGAAAAATGTATATAATGATGGATTTACTTTGAATATATTTATACTTGCAGGGACAGTTTGGACTGCAACTGCACATATAATAACAGCAGTGATTGGTGCTGGAGTTTTATCATTAGCATGGGCAATGGCTCAATTGGGATGGATAATTGGCATATTATCTTTTTTAATATGTTCTTCTGTCATTCTCTATACTTCCAATCTCTTAGCTGATTGTTACAGATCACCAGACTCGGTTACTGGACAAAGAAATTCAACTTATATGGAAGCTGTGAAAGCTAACTTAGGTAACCAAATTATAAATTTGATTTACCATTATAATACCAAATGAAACTTGATATCACTTATAATGTAAATTTTTAACCAATTTTAGGTGGTAGAATGCACTTGATATGTGGGTTAGTCCAATATACCAACCTTACTGGAGCTACTATTGGATACACGATAACCACATCTATAAGCATAGTGTATGTTTCTATTGCATTATTTTAAACTACACAATACTTTATTTTTATAGAGCAATAGCAAACGAATAAATAAGGCTTATTAGTTAAATTAAGAAATATTAAATTAGTTAATGTATCCACGAGTAATTTCATGGTAATTAAAGTTTAGTTAACATAAGATTTGCGTTATTGTAACCAAATTTGTTTTAAAATGTGGAATTCTACAGGGCAATACGAAAAATTAATTGCTTCCATGAAAAAGGAGTTACATCTCAAGAATGTCGTTTTTCAAATAATTCATACATGATTGGTTTTGGAATTGTTGAAATCTTTTTGTCCCAAATTCCCCATTTTCACAAGATATCTTGGCTCTCAATCATAGCAGCAATAATGTCTTTCGGATATGCATTCATTGGCATAGGACTTTCACTTGCTACCATAATACAAGGTATATTTTTCTATTTCTTCTTCCTATTTATGTGTTTCAAATTTGGTTTATTCATATTCCTAGATGTGATATCTATGGAATATTCAAATAGTAAAAGTAAATTAAATAGTATCGAATATTTATGCTCTCTCTAAATTGTTTTGATTATTAGTTTTTTTAATCGTCAAATTCATTAATGGAATATCACAAATTTTTCAAATTGAACCATAAAAAATTTAATCAATCAAATTCGCCTCTAAAGGATTTTAAGTTTGTCATATTAGTTCTTTCACCTATTTTGTAATTGACGTCGCTAATGTTTGCTGACCTGACTTGTTTAGTGACAGTACAATACCAATCTTAACAATGTCATTTTACTTCAAGATGGTGGGTGGGGTCTGAAAAAATCCCGTTTTGTTATGTAGAAGTTGACAAATATATGGTTGTCCCTCGAAACAGGGTCATTTTGGACCCATTTACCTTCTTCAAGCAAAATGATGTTTAAATTGGTTTCAGATTATCATTTAATAGGCCTGTCAACAATCATTAATGAAGTTTGCTACAGAATTGATGGAGGAATTAACTTGACTAACTTCAAATCTTCGAGGGAAGAATTTGATTGATTAAATTTTTTAGGTATAAATTTCACTATTTAAGTCATTATTAGTCCTTACAATAATGTATAATAGAAAACTTGTATTTAAAACAGGAAAAGGAAAAAGCACCTATTTAATTCCAAGCAAGGGACAATTTTCCCCTGACAAAATATGGAATATGCTCATTGCATTCGGAAACATTACTCTTGCAAGTAGCTATAGTCAAATTGCAATAGATATCCAGGTATGAATGAATCGAAACATGTTTCATTTCAAATTTATAATTACACTTCATTTATCAAATTTAATAGTTGCAAAACAAACATTAATTTTCCTTTAATCTCTTAATCATTTGACGAAAATATATTAGGCCTAAAGCTACTATATGTATCCGGGTAGTATTATTAGTAATTTAAATAATGCTATTATATATTATTTTTTTTAATTTGACCAATCAAGACTTTATACTAACACCCCTCTTACTTTGAAATAATTGATAATTAAGACCAAAAAAAAAAAAAAGTTTTGAAATAAATTAAGGCCAAATCTAATATATTAAGTAACTCATGGACGAAAGTGAAATGTATGTTTTAAATTTTTGCCAAACCATTTTCTATAGTGATATATTTGTGTATTCAGATAAATATTTGTAAATCAAACTTTGACAAAAGGAGTTTTTTCTCTCACTTATTTCAGTGAATTTTAATACGCCTTTGCAAGATTTGTATCAATTAATTAATTCAGATAACACTTGAAAATAAAACTTACGTGTAATACATAATGATTTACACAAAAAGTACATTAAAAGTTAATTTTCAATAATCTAATTATTGAATTATAATTAATAAACTATCGTGAAGAACATCTAACCCATTTTTTTTAAAGATTGAATGTTAATATAATTATATTCTAATAATTTATATTTTTATGTTTTAAAATTTAAGCATTATCTATATAATCATCAATTTTGATCTATGAAAAAGTATATCAGGTGATGTTAGATGGATACGAAAGAGTCAAATAACGTATTGGCTTCTAAAATTTCGGATTGTGATTAAATTGACTCCTAAAATTTAAGTAACATCGAATTAGACTCCCATTATTATAGAAATGGCTCCCGTTTGTCTTTTGGTGGACCTCCGTTGAAAAATACTGAGTTGGTCATTAAATATCCAAGCTAGACGACATCTGATATAAACAAATATCTTATAGAATGTGTACTGACTGAATAATGTGATAAAAATAAATTTTTGGCTCAATTTAGGTTGTAAATTTAGCTTCTCAAATCTAAGAAAGTTGATTTTTGCCACATCATTCAATTATTACACATTCTACAAAACATTTGTTCAGATCACATGCTATTTAACGTGAACATTTAACGGTTAGCTCAGCGTTTTTAACGGAGATATACAAAAGGAATTGCATAAATAAAATGATCCAATTTTATGTCATTTAAATTTTGGTAGCCAATTTGACCATAACTCCAAATTTCAAGGGGCCAATCTGATATTTAACTGGACATAAATTTTATAAAGCTTGATGTATAATATATAACTTCTATTTCAATGGTAGGTTTTATAAAAGTAATTACTCCAATAAAAAGATATATTTAATAATGTAATATTACGTGAGACTTACACTAGCCTGATTTAATCCTAACCATATAAATTTTTGTTATCTAAAAGAATCAAATCAAAATTAAAATAATCTTTTTAGACAAATGACTTTTGTAACTCGATGATGAAAATTTAAGTTATCATAAAATTTATCTTATACCAATGCAGAGTTAAAAGCATATCACAAAAACTTATTGATATCACATTTTCTTAAGTACCTAGAGACTCACACTCTTAATCAATAATGATATTAAAATATCACAAATTGATTTATACTAAAAAAAATTTATTCAAAGAAAAAAAAATATAAGTGAAAAACACTTTATGCAAATCATCACAATAATAATCTAATTACATATACATACTTATAACAGATATTGTTTTATTAGTATTTACTAAAACACAAATTCAATATTTTTATGTCACTCTTGCATAACTGTAGAAGTAATATATTTTTATGCCACTTAAAATAGGATTCGTTGACGTCATTGCCACCGGAAAATATAGTGATGAAGTTGGCAAATAAGATAGCTATAGTTACAATGACAGTTATCTTTCTCTTATGTGGTTGCTCTGGCTATGCTGCATTTGGCTCGGACACTCCAAGTAGTATCCTGATGAGCTCTGGGTTCAAAGAGCCATTTTGGCTTATTAACATAGCAAATGTCTTCATTGTAATACACCTTGTTGGAGCATATCAGGTACTCTTAAACTTTAGATCAATGTTTTTAACACTCATCAACTTATTATATACTTTGATATTTATTTAAGTTTAATCCTACAATTAACTAATAATTTTGGGGATATTAAATGAATATTTTTGCTGCTTAAAACTCAAATGGTTTAACTTATCATTTTGATTTCTGATTAAATACTAGTCACAAATAACTAATATTTTTAGTTCCTAACCAAAAATACCTATATGTTCAAAATTTAATGGTGTTTACGTAAGCTTATTAAATCATTAATGGATCATAGTAATTAAATTACACTCGAATGTTGCCTAATGTAATTATATTTAATATTCACTAATTAATTATAAACGAAAAAAATGTTAAAATATCCCTCGACAATTAACAAGGCCCCTGAAAAAAACACCATTCACAAACCTTGTTCTTTCATTTGTGAGACTTTCCGACCTCTATTTTGTTACATCATGAGGGGTCAAAATGTCAAAATTTCTCACGAGATAAAAGAACAGGGGCCGAAAAGTCTAAAAAAAATAGAGGTCGGAAAGGGTGTGTTTTTTTATCAGAGATCTCGTGGTCCTTCGGGAGTAATTATTAGGGGTCGGGTTGGTTATTCACTCATTATAAACCCTTAGTTTATCACAAGTTTGTGAGAACCGGATCGGTCACTAAACCGATAGAGTGACTGGTCCAATAGTTTAAAGGTCCGACCGAAGTCAAACCATGGTAGGACCAAATTACTTAATATATAATAAAGTAAGGAAATTTTATATAAGAAAAACTGATTTTCTTCATAAAAAAAAATTGGTCCAATTTAACCAGTTCACTGGTTAATTGCCGATTCGACCAACTTTTTAATCTGTTGTTTGCATATCAATTTTTTATTTTAATCAGACTAGATAGGGGACATGTATCTAGTTTTTTGGTCAAACCAACCGATCCGATCATGTTCTCAGAACCTTGGTTTATCCTGTATTGATCCTAATAAATTTTTAGGTAATAAGTATAATAACTGGCTATTAGGACTCTCTCTCTTGGCTATTAGGACTCTCTCTCTTTGTCTAGCTTGGCATGAAACTGGGTCTTAATATAACATAGGAGGCAAATAACTTCTTGAACATGCTTAATCACATGACACTATAATCCTCAAAATATTATCTAATATGTATAGCAATTAAACTCATAAAATATTCTAAACAATTAAATTTTAAGTAATATGATCAAGCCTTGGGTTTAGTCGCTTCTAAATCAAGTTTTCTAGCATTCTGTAACAACATTCTACTTACTTAACTTGCACAGTGAATTCTCTATTATACTCGGTTGCTCCAATGAGCTTTGTTGTGTGACAAATTTTCTATTTTGCATTTTCTTAAAGACAAGAGACTTGGCATAAACCAAAACGAACTTTCATAACATCATTGTTTTTTTTTATTGTTACAAAAACTCATAAGCAATCCCCAAGGGATGTGAGTTGAGAGGTCTCAGACCAAACAGACAACCAAAAACAACAACAAACCACAACTTGAAATCAATCCAAATAGTAAAATAACAATACAGAGACAAATGGGAAATTCTCCTTAAGTTGTTCATGAGCTCGAACTCCTTCCCTCAATCAACTCATTTTGCCATATGTTCAGTTGCTGAATAACTAGTCCGTTCACCTCCATCCTGCTCAACAATACTCATTTGAATAGCTTTGTGTTCCTCCATTACCAAGTTGCCCAAATTACCGAGAAAAACACTATCATCCAAGCTTCTTTCCTAACCTTCGAAGCATAATGCCCCATCCAACATTCAAAGCAAGATCTCACGTCTCCAGGCCAAGCCCATGACTGCCTTCATCCTTGTAGAACCTCACACCAAATAGACCAAGTAGCCATGAAGAATAAGTGGTGCACATTTTTTCCCAACTTTTCACATAGCACACAATTACTCATTGATTGCTGCAGGATGCCACACCTAACCAACTTCTCTCTAGTGTTCATTTTCTCCAAAATTACAAACCACACAAATAACTCCACCCTTGGCGTACCTAATCCTTTCCATAATGATTTTACAAAACTGAAGATGTTCGGTTCCATGTCTTGTTGACTATTCTTAAAAGCTACTTGCAAAAATGACTTGGCTGAGAATTCTCCACTACTCTCGAAATTCCAAATCATCTTATCTACCCCCTCTCCATTAACACCAATTCTGCCTAAAATTGACAGTAGACCTTTTAAGCCTTCCAACTCCCACTCTCTTAAGGGTCTCCTCCAATTTAAGCTCCAAACCCACGACGAACCATTCCAAACTCCACATTCACTAATTGTACATTTTTTATCCTCGGACACCATGTAAAGTCTTGGAAAAACATCTTTTAATCCACCCTCCTTAAGTCAAAGCCTTTCCTAGAATTTGTTTTTCTTCCCATCACGCACCACTAACTGCACACCCTGCCTGAACACCTCCACCATATTATCTTGACTTTCCCAGTACCCATTTCTTCTTCCCACAGTTACATGATTCTCAATTGACATGGAGCATTTCAAGCAGCCTTGAACCCATTTCCAACACCTCTTTGTTGTACAATTGTTGAAAGTATTTTCTGACTTCTTCCAAAATCCTATCACGGCCCCTAAAGCACCTCCTATTAGTCTTGATGGAGTCAATCCTCTTTCATACCATTTCTCCACTAACACTCTCAAAGATCTCCCCCTCGCAATATTATAATCATCAATAGAACCATCTTCTACCATATTGTCTACCTTTTTATCTCCGATTCAATCATCTCAATAGTATGGTCAATTATTCTGAATTTCTCCTTATTCCACATTTGGAGAGGCTTCATTAAACTTTTCAATTTATCCACCATTGATCTGCTAACCATTTCACTCCATTCCTGCTCCACCACTAAATTGAATTTTGGATGGGAGAGCCATGCATCAAGAGTCCTGAATGGCAACGAGCCCCAGTCAATATCCACTGAATCAACCAACAAAGCACAGTGGTCCAATAGTGTCTAATTCAGCCCTCCCAGATGCAAATTATCGAACACTTGAATCCACTCAGGTTCTACCATGACTCTGTCAATTCTGCTACACGATTTCCCCTATATCAAGTGTAACGTCTTCCAATTATCTCCAAGTCAACCAGCTCCATGTAGTCGATCCATTCTCTAAACAACCTACTGCTCTGCGAGAGGTTTGTACAACCCTTTCTCTCACTCTCAATGACAATCTCATTAAAATCACCTCCCACTAACAAAGGTACACTCACCTCCTCTTTAATCCTGGTTAGACAACTCCAAACTTCTTTGTTTTCCTCAACATTGTGTGGCCCATAGACTATGCAGATCACACATTTGAAATTCTTCTCCTTGATTCACCCCGAATGTAGCACCATCTTTGTCCACTCAATACAAGTGAGCAGTCAAAGAACTCTTCGTGCCAAACACAAAGGATTCCACCAGCCGAATTCTCAGCCTCCCTACCAACCCATTTCATATCAGAGTTACCATTCCAGGTCATAGATGCTAATTCTCTACCAACCTGATCCTTCTTTGTTTCTAAAATACCCACAAAATCCACCTTATTACCTCTCACAGCCTTTTTCACCATTTCAATTTGACCATCCCCTCCTAACCCCCTAACATTCCAAATTAATAATTTCATTTGGAAAATGTTTTCACATCTAAATTACACTGTCATTTCGATGCCTTCGCCTCACGAATTAGGCTCTATGCGCATCTATTCCCATTCCTGGACTTCTTCTTTAATAACACTTCGTCGTTTTTTGTTGTTGCGCCATCGACCCCAGCTAGTTTCAGCATCAACGCTTCTTCATTCTTCTGGCAGAACCGGATTCCACCTTCCTCACACACTCTTTTTGTGGTATCAGCTTCCTCAAGGGTGTCCCTCACAAATTCAATCTCTGTTTCACTCGCACTTGCAGGTTCTGTTTTGGAGTTGAAAGGATTTTCAATACCCCCAATGTCATTAGGGTTCGAGGTATTTATAACGTTTTGGGCTACCCGATCCGAACCATTAACATCGCCCAAGTCCTTGTGAATATGGGCTCCATCCGCGCAGGGTCCAAAACCCTGTGGGAACGGGCACAAGCTGGATGACCCATTTCTAGCCAAGTCAGAACCCACAGTTGGGCCCAACTCCGCAATGGCTCTAATAACCACTGCATTTGAGGCATCAAGTATCACCGTACCCACTTCATTTTTCTCCAAAATCTCGTTCCCTCCATCCTATGAGCCTAATTCAAATTCACATTGTGAACCACATCGTCACCTCGGGTGAAACCCCCTCCGTTTTCCCTGTTCCCCTCATCAATATCCTCCACACATCCAAATTTTTCCTTTATGGCGATCTCGACACCCGAGACATCATCATTAGGAACTAAACCGTCTTCTTTCCTTGAACCTGAATCTTCCACTTTCGGATTGTTTTTCCGGCCACCATTATTGTCGGATTGTTTGCACCGACTATATTCACCACAATTCACTTGTTTGTATACATCTTAAATCACACACATATATATACTGAAAACACTCATAGAAAGAACCGAATCGAGAACAAATGACAAAGTTAATAATTCCACCATTTAAAATCAATTTCATAAACTTTTATACCTAAGATTTAGATTTTGCTATAGATAATGGTTGTCCCTTCTTATTCAAATGATCATGTCTTATTTTTTAGCTCATATGGTTCTTCCTCTAGAGGATAACAATGAGTAGAGATGTATATCAATCATATTAGATAAGATATACACATTTTTATCTCCATACTCAATCCAATCATATCCAACAATTTTTTGATTAGGCAGATCAGATATGAGAATATGACAAGAATTACAAAATTAAATATATTTAAGAGGGTTTCAAGAAGATACTATTTTTTTTCTTTTTGAGCCTATTTTACTCCAAAATTATCATTCAATATTCATTTCTTAGGAATTGAATTAAAAACAAATACCAAAACCAAAGAAATAATGACACAATTTAACAAATAATATAATTTTAATTCTTTCATCAAATTTATTGGATTGTATTACGGGTTGGTGGCTCATATTCGATCCTTTTTTAATACACCCTTAATGATGGGAAGAAATAGAAGAAACGAAGAAAGGGTGGCACGCGAGTAACAATGGCAATAGGGTAGATAAGGGCATGTTTTTGCACTATCTGACTCCGTCACCCCACCTTATCATATATAGACCCGTCCTAATTCTAGCTGTAAGTAGTAAAATTTTGCAACCTAACCTTGCTTAAGGGATATCCACCTCCCCCTATAACCTTTTTAAATCATTATATATATTATTATTTTTTTTTTATCAAATGTTAGTGTATTTCATTTCACTAAATAGAGAACATAAATACATATGAGTTGGGTCCAACCTGGATAACCAAAGCAAAGGAAAGTGGGGTTTCCATAAGAATTAAAGATGTAAAAATTAAATAAACTTAGATAGAGAAAAATAGTAAGAAAGAAGAAGATTAGGGAGAGTGTTCAGAGAGGAATTCTGACTTAAGGCTCCTTCTTGTCTCTTTTCTTGACAAGTGAATGCATCAAAATCACGAAGGATCAATACTCTGTCATGAAGGTGTTGTATAATCAGAATTAGCTCCTCAAATTGGCTCGAATCTGGTCATAACAGTTGAAAGAAACTCCAACAAGACCCCATGTTTCATTAATTGAGGCATCTTTAATTTTAGCAGCCACAAAATAATCATCTGAGTACACAATTTCTACTTCAACACCTCTCTTCCAAGCTAAAGATAAACTACCTGCAGTACCTGTAGGATTATGTAGAAACCATTTCTCAAAATCACAAGAACTCAATTTACGTTCTACCATTTGAGATTGATTTTGGTTTCACAGATAAAACCAATCTTGGGGGAGTATATCTACGGATCCCTTTCAGTCTATGGAATGTCAGGAGTCTTCCCAAACCCTGACATTTTCAGCAAAATATTCTTATGTCTCCTTGGGCACCAATTGACAGCCGACGCCCTCCACCTCAGTAAATTGTGTTAGTCACAATGCACAACACTCAAGAGGGGGTGAATTGAGTGTTCAAACAACAATAGAAAATTTTTGTGGAAGTATAAATTGCTATGAAAATAAATTGCTCAAATGATTGTACTAGTATTTTTCCAAGGACTTAAGCTACTTCTTAAGTACTTACAAGGAGCTTGTACTTTCCAAAACACTTGTAAAATATAAATGACGATAATTAAAGAGATGAAGGATAGAGATACGATACACAAGATTTATAGTGGTTTCGGCACAACCTTTGCCTACGTCCACTCTTTCCTAATCGCAATTAGGAAGTTCAACTATCCACCAAGCTTCAATAGGTGCTTGACACACCTCTTACAAACACGAGCACTTGATATACGCCTCACGGACTAGATCACCCAAATACTAACCCACTCCACTCGAAGTTATCCCAACTTCAAGAATTTTCCTTTGAGTGCTTAGTATTCTCTACGGATCCTTACCGACTATAGTGTATACTCAAATCTCACAACAAAGAATA
>JASCZI010181601.1:10159-21078 GCA_036250425.1 Stylosanthes scabra
TCCACAGGGCCTGAAAAACCCACCATAACAAAACATTCTAGTAATTGTTAAAAACTGATATCAAAGGGCCCAATTCAATCAATAAGGTGTTGTTTACCTGCACTGCATGAAGTTGGAGGGTCTCTCTGCAAGTCCTTGAGCTCCTTCAGGATTCTCTTGGATGCCATTCACTTGATATTAGAATTGTGGAAGAAGAAATCAAGAGGGGAATGAAAGGAGAAGGACAAATAATGAAAAGTAGTACAGAGAATGCTATAAGAAAGAAAAAGAGGGCTGAAGCCATATTTAATGGAAGCATATACGACTATATGTGGTGTTTGGAGAAGAGAGATTGAGTGGAATCAAGATTAGTACCATTTGTCGTTTTTGACCAATGGAAGTGGGCACAGTATATATTCCTCAGGAAAAGGGGGGTTAAGATAAGATTTTGAGAATCAAACCAGCTTTTGGAAATGGGGAATGTGTGAAAGATGTTTGCCATTTTACTTTTGTGTCCTAGGCTGATCAAAACCTTTGCCTTGTTCATCTTTTATTGGAGTTTTAATTAATCAAGGATTTTCTTAGAGGATCAATCCACACCACAAAAGTTTCTGTGGCACATAAATATATCATAATTCAGAGGTTATGCAGAGCCAGATGTTGGTTCTCCAAAGAAATGATTGAGTAATTGGTAATTGGCTATGGATCAAGATTCTGTAAAGAAATGATATTTAGTTTGATAAACTATTTGTCATTCTTATAAGAGCTTTAAGTCATTCCAACCATATTTAAGTGATCATACCCATTTCCCTTGTGAAAATTACCAATACCAAAACCAGTGATGCAAGATACCAATCTATTGGATGCCTAATAATAACAGCCAACCATTGAGTATCTGATAAAGTCACAAGTGACAGATGAATTCAGATTTGTTCTGTGAATCCTAATAATGCAATGTATATTCCCATGCATGTACAAAGTTGTTGACAGCTTCTTAGGATTCTCTTTTTGTTAACTAGAGCATCCCCATTTTCCATTTTAATATTGGATTATACTCTCCCTCATAATTCCATAATCATAACTTTCTAGATTTTCAAAGCTGGAAACCTTGATATTTAACCCCACATTAAATAAAAAATCCAGTGAACAGATGAAACTTGAAAGCATGAACCCTTAAATCAAGCCAACTATATTTCAGTCTGTTAAGTAGCTAACATAATTACATATACTTAGTTTCATATCAAGCCACATATGCAAGCACTTCCTACATTACATTACAATGCCAAATAGAAACCATGTCCACAGAAGGACATGGTCATTTAATAGTGTCAAATACAACAGGTAAAAACAGCCCAGAAAAGCACTAGAAGTTGTTCATGCCAAACATATTGAGATTATGACTGTGTACAGAGATCCTACAGCCAGAGACACAAATAGCTTGATGCTTATTAGCGAACCTTAAATGTGGTCAGTTGTGCCGGGCGATTTCTTCCTCTAGGTTGGAAATAGTATATAAGATATAGAATGGCAAAGACTACCAAGAAATGGCTAAAGTCATGTCATCCTCTGCCAACTACCAATTTAGAACTGAGAAGATCACAATATGGAACAGGTTTTTTGACCCTTCCTCTTCTTTTTCTTCTGCTTTGGAGGCTGGAGAACTACTTTGATGGCTGCATCGAAAACAGCCTTCACGTTCTGTATTCAAAGGCAGATATCATGAGGGCCATGATATTATTTAACCTCTGGAAAACTGGAACACTTAAACATGCAGATAAAACATATGTACCTGCTGTGTCTTTGAACTACATTCGATGTAAACTGGAGCACCGATAAGTTTTCTCAGTTCCTCGCCCTTCAACAAAGAGAGAAAATCAGATCCTAATGTATAAAGCAAGTTGATGTCTCTTTCATTATGAACACCAACTAAAGGCTAAAATGCAATGAATATTGATAATGGAAGCAATATAAGCCAGGAAGTACCTGCGCTGTGGTGATAGGCGCTGCACCAGGATGATCTTGAAAAAACTGCTTATCATCTCGAAGATCTACAAGTCACATATTGGTTGTCAAGAAATGCCCAAGCAAATTAATATCTTTAAAATGAAACCATCAAAGACATATAATCAAGTTAGCACTTGGAGAAGATAAATCCCCAAAGAAACCATCCCAAAAATTGAGACCAGAGAGAAAATTTTCAGAATAGAAATTCTACTATTGTTATAAACTATTATCAGAAACGGAGTATCCAATGAGTAAATAAGCAAAGAACTTATGAAAACACCAGCTCCACCAAGTCAAATTACTCATGTTATGTAGTAGCAATCTTCTGCCGCTTTAAACTTCCCAATACTCTTCATAAATCAAGGTTTTTTCAAGCTTATCAATAGCCATTTAGTTTTGAAAACAATCACTACATTAGCCCTTTAGTTATACAAGGAGGTAAAGGACAAAATTAAGAAAGCATTGCATAAAATGGTTTGGCATAACTGTATAAGTTATTGGCTTTTGGTTAAAGTCATGACTTAGGTAAGCTTCAAAGATGAACTTCCTTCTCTATACCACTGCTGAATAGCAAGAAATCAAAGGCAAAAAATAACAACAATGACATTGGTATCCAGAACCTATTCCTCAACTTTCTAATATTGAAAGATACACAGTATGAGTAGAAGACGGCAATTGGTATGATAATAAGATGAAACTTCATAAGATCACGGAACTACTATCACACCGAAGGTTATCAGGTAGACAATGAGGACATCAAACATCAAGAAGGTAAGGAAAGAACAAGAATCTACCAAGTTTCGTTCCAACAAGAATAATTGGAACACCAGGAGCATAATGCCTCAACTCAGGAATCCACTGGAAAAGGGGGAAAGAAAAAATTAGTCCAGAGTAGAGAGAAAAAAGAACAATAATAAGAAGTATATACCAATCTTACTTTCTTGGCAACATTTTCATAGCTAGCCCTGCTTATGAGAGAGAATGCTAGCAAGAACACATCAGCTCCGCGATAGCTTAAAGGTCTTAATCTATTGTAATCTTCTTGGCCTGTTCCAAATAATTTGAAAAACAATCAAAACCAAGACATTCCCAAAACAAGAATTTGAGATATAAAAAGGTGAACTAACTTACCAGCAGTGTCCCACAAACCCAAATTCACAGTGCTCCCATCCACAACCACATTTGCGCTGAAATTGTCAAAGACAGTTGGAACATAATCCTGTTGCCAATGGATCACAAAGAAACAAAAGATTATTGCATCAATCCAAAAGAAAACAGGAAAAATTGTAAGTCATAGGCGCCTAATACACCAATCTCAGCAAATCAATTTACTTAGAGGAATCATTACAACTCAGCAGAGCAGAATCATGTCAAACATAAAGACAGTATCTAAGAATCAAAGTCAAAATCAAAGATTTCAATCATTTTCCCCCTTTCACCCAGCAAATCAAGCCAAATTCAAAGTCTTTCAAGGAAGTTTACACAAAATTGATGGAAAAAGAACCACACTTTTTTGCTTAATTTAAAGAAATCTTAGCATTTTCAACTCCAAACAAAATGACAAAGAAAATACACATCAAAAGAAAAAGGCAAAAACACACATAAAATTTAAAAATTTACAAAGCAAACCCCTTTGACATTTTGGAAGAACAACAAGGTCAGTTGCATCCACAAAAACCCCCATATCATCAAATTCACCTCAAAATAGAGCTACTTAGTACTTGATCCCCACACAATAAAGAAAAGAAGAGGAAGAAAGAGGATTGAACTCACAGTAGGGAAAGTGTTGCTGGTGTAGGAGATAAGCATACAAGTCTTGCCAACAGCACCATCACCAACAGTAACACACTTTATGAACCTTGATGCACTCATTTCAGCAGGTAAGCAAAGCAACCCACAAACGAAATCTTCCTCAAAATCTGTGCTTCTTTCTTGGGAGATGAACCCTAATGGCTCATGAGGCAATGCTGATGTTCAAGTTCTGAGCTTTGTGCATGCTCAAGAAGGAAAATGGAAGGGGGAAAAGAGGGGTTTGTAGTGTTTTGTTTTGTGTTGGAGAAAAAAATTGAATTTTTTGGGTACTTGGTGTGTTGGGCCTCCCTAATAGTAGAGACAGCTTCTGCCAGCTATAGATTATTATTTTTATATTTATATATATCATACATTCATCATTCATGCCATAATTTCAGCTCATCCTTCTACCAAATTTTTTTAACTTTATATATATATATATATAGTGCAACCAAGTGGTTTATTTCTATACTAAGTAGAATATTATTTCGGTATCAAATAGTATAAAAAAGTGCACCTAAATAAAGTTCTATTTGATACCGAAATTATCTTCTATTTAGCATAGAAATAAATCACTTGATTGCACTTAGTTGGCCAAAATTACTTGTTCACGTAGAATTATTTATTTATATATATATATATAAAAAAGTCGTGCACTTATTTTATCTAATTAAGTTTAACCAAATTCTTAATTTTTATATCAGATTAAAAAAAAATTTTGATATCAAATAATATAAAAAAATAACATATAAATAATCTTTTATTTAATATCAAAATAATTTTTTATTTACAATAAAAATAAATAATTTAATTAGACTTAATTCATAAAACAAGTGCAAATGAAGAATTATTGAAATACGAATATGAATAAATAAATAATGCACCCACCAACTTCTCTTATTTCTAGTTTCTTTTTTCCTCTTTATTTTCTTTTATAAAAAATAAAATAGATAAATTCGATTCTCTAATGATTATGTTATTAGAAGAATTTTAAAATATAGATATATTTTTAGAGAGAGAAAAAATTTTCAAATATGTTATTAGTATAGCATATTTTTAAATGATTAATGCTAGATAATAAATAGAAATTCAACCAACATCAGTTAACAACTTAAATTGGAAGTGGCCAGTGATAAATAATTAAATAGAACTCAGATTCGTGGGTGATTATTTATCGACCTATCGGATTGGGGGATACTTTGAGAAACCAAACTTAAGTTGGATGTTTTATTTTTTTAGATTTCGAATATTCTATTTCTAAAATGATATTTATGGAGTTATATGTATATTTGATTTTCAGAAATTTTTAATTATATGATATAAGTCATTTTATTTTTAAAGTTTTGAATGTTCATTTAATTTATTGGCTGATTCAGTGATTGAAAAAATACTAGTTACTTAGTTTTTTTTTCCTAAATTAGTTAAATACTTACAAAATTAATATCTTTCGTAACATCACTTACTAAATCTATTTTTCTTTATTTTTCCTTTTCCAATTTATATATATTATTTTTCTCTCGAAACTAATTCTTTATGAATTTAAACTTTATTTAACTAACTTAGATTAGATAATATACATGTATTATTTTTATTTATAAAAAAGTTTGAGTATTCCAGATTTAATTATTGAATAGTTATTTTATTCAAAATAAACGTATTCAAAAATATTTTACATATTACCATATTAGCTATTTTTTACTATATATAGCTTCATAAAGAAAAGGAAAAAATTAAGAAGTCAACACATAATGACCAATAGGGAATTAATACATACATAAATAAATTATGAATGATAATTTATATACTATGTGAATGATAACTTATATATTATGTGGATGTAATTTTTTTAATTTTAAAGAATAATTTTTTTAATTTTGAATAATAATTTAATTATTAGCTCTTTAATGACTTTTGAATCTTGATTTGTACCATTATTCATGATAATTAGGGTTAGCATGTGAAACAGAAACGTGTCTCATGGAATCATTACTTTTAAGTAATGGTTTTAACCATATAAAATAAATCGGTTAATTAAAGCTTACCTAATTTTATCGTTTACCGTAAATAAAGAAAAGGTTTTATGTGTAATTAATTGTTTTCAATTTTTATTTTCTTGTCCACTAAAGCTGTTCACAAATATTTAATTACACGATGTTGGATTTTATTGCGTCCGTGAAGCTCTAAAGTTAAATCGACAAAACTGAACAATAAAATACAAAATGTGTTGGAGAATAAATTAGCTTTTTGGATGATAAATAAATAACTTAAGTGAACTAACGAAATCTTAAACTTCATGCGTTGATGCAATTCAACGGACTTATTACTTTGCAGCATATACTAATTGTGGAGAAAAAAAATGAAAAATCAAGTCAACTCATCTTGCCGTCGACTACATGAAAGAGCTTATTAGTAAAACAGAAAGATTAAAATTTAGTTATTAAATTAATTATTATATATCTGTGTATAAATATATATTTTATTTAACTTATTTTTAATATATATTTTATATAAATAATTAATTTAGTAACTAATTTTTTATATACATGTAATATAATTATTGTTAGAAAAAATTCAAACAAATAATATTACATCTTTGTATACTATTGGTGATCGTAATTAATTTTGATCACATGCATATGGGTCTCATTAATTGGATGCTTAATTAGTACATAAGGCATAATTGAAATTGGCATGGTAAGGTTGAGATTTTTGTGCCTGAAATGTAGATCTTAGAGAAAGGGATGATGATAAGGATGGAGAGAATGCATTACTAGTAAGTATTACACTACATTACATACATACATATATATCTTCCAATAAAAACCATGTGGAAGATGGTGACTAGAGTAGTGATGAGGATGATGTGAAAGAAAGCAAACAATTACAATTATGTCACAAAAAACAGCAAAGAGATAGAATGGACCACACTTTTACTTCAATGGGAAGCCATGTATTGTATTGTACTGTATCATGGTTGGGTATGGACGGCAACCTTGGCTTTTAGAGCAACCATTATTTATGTGAAATTAAATCCATGACAAGGTCTTAGTATATATATTGTGATCATTAATATTATGATATATCAAACCATCAACTTCTTTTACAGCACATACATTGTTTCCTTTTTGTTAGCTACTTAGCTTGGTCTATTGCACACATTTACATTCCTTTTATGATCCATGTCTAAACTCTCATCTTTCTTTTAATTTCCTTCAATTAAAAAAATTGTATGAGATTTCTAAAGTTCTAATCATTTATTAATCTTATAATAATTCATCATAAATAAAGTTTATATATTATGATAAAGATTTTAATAAAATATTTATAGCTTAACTTTTTTTTGTTATAGATATCTCTTTCTTTAATTATATACTTGATAGATGTTTTTCACCTAATTATGACTTCATTTATTATTTTTAAAAGTTTGGGATCAAACCTTTTAGAAAATAAATTACTGTTTTTATTACTTGCTTTTTTTAAATAAAAAAAACTCTTGTATAATAATATAAAAAGTTAGTTTGAGTATGAATGTTCATTAAAAAGACCCCATTAAATTTAAGAATATTTAAAAGTATAGGAATTTAATTAAAGTCTTTTTTAATAGTGTACAAAATTGATTACAAACGTCTAAATTGTATGATTTTATTACTAAAAAATAAACCAAACCTTGAGATTATTTCCCCCTCCAATAATATTCACTTAGTACTAAGAATGTGAATTTCACTTTTTTTTTTTCTTTTCTCTTTTTAGCTTGGTTGTTGAGTATGATGGCAAGAGAAAGTAAGGTTGTTGAGGTGGTGGCAAGTAGTACCACCCACCTAATCAGAGATTATTTAGAGGATTATTAATTATTATGTAAGTAATAAAATCATAATAAACATCGAGAAATACTATGTCTTACGGAACTACTTTTAATTTGGACACAAAAGTGGTTTAATTCAGGTCCATCTGCCATTGATTAATTAGTGATTATGAAAGGAATAATTATCTTCCTATGCAGAGATTAATAGTATAGGCCTAACCACCAAATAAATTAAATAATAATGAACTACTTAAGACAATCTAATTAATTATTAAAGTACATATAAATAATTAAAGCCAACCGAATCGAAGCGAAGAAAGGGCATTGTAGGTATCTCATGTATTTTTAAACAACATTTACCCTAAAAACAGCAATATGTGTCACGATCTATTTTCTATACCTAATAAACCAGTGTGCACAACCAGATCTATTCTATTCAAGAATTCTAATTTATTTTCAAGAATTATCCATACAAATATTTATTTTCATGTTTGTTTAACTTTTTTAAATCTATACTAAAATGTTTTATTATAAAAATATAAACAAATTAAATAAAAAATATTAATTAATAATCACCTTTAAAGATAAATTATGTGTCTTTTTTTATTAGTTTAAATTGCTGATAGATATAATTTTATAAATTAATTAATTTCCCATAACCTTTTAAGAAATGGTAAATAGACATTTACCTTTATATTGCTAAAATAGTAAGTTGTAAAATTTTTCAAGTTACTAATCCATCATGTTCACAGATAAATGTCCCCCAACCTTTAGCCTCAAAATTCCATTATATTATGATTATGGAGTCCTATTCAGTTCCTACCAAACACCAATGAATATGCTATGGACCTCAGTTTTCTAAAGGGACATATATTTTGCATTGAAAACTCGCATTTTCAACATTTAATTTATTTTCCCTTTTAATTTATTACTATATATACTATGCGTAGATATATTACTTTTTATTAGAAAAATTCTAATTACTATGTTAATTATGTAATTTCATTAAATTTTTAATTATGTTTTTATTTTTTATTTTTCTAGTTGAGTTTTTATATATTTTTAAATTTGTAATTCCTCTTTTTTTTTTAAAAAAATGATAAAATAACATTCTCTTTTTCTTTTCTAACATACTTTGAGTTTTTTGAAAAGCTATGACTTTGATTCATATAAGTTAAAAATATTTTATAAAAATATAGATAAAAAATAAAGAAAAATATATTCATTTGAGTAATTAAATCTAAAAAAAATCCTAAATTCATCGTAAATAATTTCTTATTTAAATATCCTGAGACATACGTTTTTCATTTATAAATAAATAAAATATTTTTCAACAAATATCTTAAATGAAAAAATAAAATGATTTATTTTGAAAGTTATATTTCCTTTAATATAATTTTTTAATAAGTGTTTTAAAAGTTTAAAATTGTAAAAGTCGAACAATTTTTTGTTGTTATTTTTAATTTTTTTTCTTTTCAAAATTATGTATAAAGTAAAAACAATAAAAATAAAATATTGTCGTTCTAACATTTTAACAATAACAAGTATTCTTATGAAACTTGTTAACTAAATTGATAAATAAATAATAAAAAATATTAGGTCCAATTATTTTTTATACTATTAAAATTCAAAATTTAAAATTTTGAATTTAGCCACACTGTTTAGATATTATGTTTAAAAATATGTTTGTTTGTTAAATATTACTCTAAAATGATAAAATTTTATTGGTGATATAACAATAAATATTAGAAAATGAATTAATATACGTGTATCATTGTATTCATATATTCATTGTTTTTTTTTATTTTAATTTATGTGTTGAGATATAATATTTCTTTGTTATACGTAATTGTTTTTATGTTATCGTAAGTTATATTTATGTGTTTTTAAATTCTTATGTGTTGATATTTATAAATGAAATATATAAAGGTATATTGATACTCGGAGAATAACCCGTTAAAATGATGTTATCAATCAGAGTGGAATGGAGAGGATGAAGAAAAAGAGTTAAAATGAAAGTAGTTAAGATTTAAAGAGTATGGATAGTTAATGATGTGCCAAAAATAGAAAGAAAAGCAGATGATGGAGATAAGAGGAAGCTAAGTAAAAGAAGGAGAAGAAATAATCAGCAAAATAATTACATACCAATGGTTTTGTAAGAGAGAATTATTCAAAGCAAGAGAAGCGTGCTTTTCTCGAAACAAAGACTTCTCTCCTTCACACTAATGTTAGTGAAGCCTCATCGAATTTCGGAGTCTCCAGTCACACTGTCTTAGTCACCTTTGTTTATTAATAATTAGTCATCATCAATGCGCAATGATAATGATAATGAGTAGTTAGTGTCAAATAACCAATAATGTTTAGTGTCAAAGTGTTGTTCTTGCTTAACCTTCTCTCCTTAATCGTTTCACCATTGGCATCATCGCAGCCTTTGAATAATGGCGGCGGCAACAAGCTGGAAGTTACTTATGATGGAAGATCACTCATGATCGGTGGAAAAAGAGATCTCTTTTACTCCGGTTCCATTCATTATACACGAAGCACCCCCGATGTATGTATACTCTAGCTAAATTAGGATTTATTAGGAGTTGAAGTAATTAATAATAATAGAAAAATGGTGATTGTTGTGTTTATTGTAGATGTGGCCAGATCTTCTTGATAAGTCAAAGCGTGGAGGTATAAACGTGATTCAAACCTACGTGTTCTGGAACGCTCATGAGCCTGAGAAAGGCCAGGTATGATTATGAATGCAATGCAATTTGATCTGACCTAATTAATTAAAGCATTTAATTAATTGTTGTTATGCATGCAGTTCAAATTTGATAATGGCGGGTATGATGTGGTGAAGTTTATTAAGCTGATTCAAGACAGAGGAATGTATGCTACACTCAGGCTTGGACCTTTCATTCAAGCCGAATGGAATCATGGGTACACATTATATTACACACCATAATAACCAATGTGATGTATTAGATTAGTGGTGTTAATTATATTATATTATATTTTATAGAACTAATTAAGTGTGCTTGCAACAGTGGACTTCCATATTGGCTAAGAGAGGTACCTAACATCATATTCCGATCTAACAATGAACCTTTTAAGGTAATTAACCTACCTAAAATGTTGTTAATTCATTCTATATATTCTCCTAAGTTAATGGATGCATGATTAATGGAATAATCCTTGCAGAAATATATGCAAGAATACGTAACATCTATCATATTAAAGATGAAAGAAGAGAAGCTCTTTGCTCCCCAAGGAGGGCCCATCATAATGGCACAGGTTCTTCATTTTTTTAAATTTATTTCTCTGCATTATTCAATATAATATGGTAAACAAATAA
>JASCZI010181602.1:12366-32717 GCA_036250425.1 Stylosanthes scabra
TATTTATTTATGCCAATTAAACTATTTAATCAAATTTCAAATTTATTATATGTGTCCAATGCTAAATAAATTAAATAGGTAACCAACCTAATTAGAGTAGGATAAAATGGGCAATGTCAAAAACTGCACATCAACGAACGATCCCCACCGTCCAAAACAGCGGTGACAGCGGCAGTAGTGACCCTATATCACTGAAATTCAACAACATTGCAACATTGAGGAAACACATAATGTAACAAAAATAGGGGTATACAAAACGAACGGAAAAACTACACAAAACAAAAAAATAAACCGATTAAATCGAAGAGGAACTTACCACGAGTACAATGGCGGCGACGGAACTGCGAACGGAGCTCCAAGGAGGGAGAAAATGAGGAGAGAAGGTAGGTTGGGGGCGGTGGTGAGAGAGAATGGGAGGAGAGAGAAAGGAGTTTCTGCAGAATGGGGAAGAGGGAAGGCCGTCGCGATTTTGAAGGGGCTTTTATTATTACCGACGTCCTGCCGTCTGTAATAATATAGCCAACGGGGTCGAAATGCTGTTTTCATTTATTCATATTACTGACGGCTTTGGCCAAGCCGTCGATAATATTAGGCAACGCGGGAAATTCGATTTTTTTTAAATATTATTATCGACTGCTGACCAACGGCTCAGTTGTCTATAATATTACAGACGGTCAAGTCGTCGGTAAAATTAGCAAACTTTCTAAATATCACGACGACGTAGTCATAGACGGCCTGCCATCGGTATAATTAAGCCGTCGTGGCGCCGATTGGCGCGAAATTAGTTCCATTATTATCAACGGCCTACAGTCGGCTTAGCCGTCGGTACACAGCACCTTTTTTACGTGAATTTAATGCTTAATATTACCGATGGCCTTGATATTATTATAGCAGCTAAGCCATCGGTAGAGCCCGTGTCCCCATGGCCATCAGTAATTACCGTCGGTACATAATTTTAGTGTTGTAGTGCTACTATGATAAAATGAGAGACTAATAATCATCACTATCGTAACCATTGCTTGGATTCTCATCATTAATATCTTTTTCATTATCATCAAGTAAATACTATATTCTTAGAATCTGCGATAAACAAAATAAAACTCATATCAACGGTAGTCAATTTAGATAATCATCAAAAGAAAGTGCACAAATCGAAGAAGCTTCCTGATATACAAAAGGCATATCAAATTGTGCTTGCAAAAGAAAGCGCCTACACAGCTATCTCAAGGATAGAAAAAGAAAGAGAGACGTCCCTAGAAGACGTAAAGTATGGTACGGTGCATATTGCATACTGTCTCATAGAACCATTAAAAATCATAGAACCTTTATATATTCTCAATTCTGGTTTCACAACTTGATTCAATAGAATCCTCACTCATTTTATGTCTTCGTTGCATTCTCTATATCTATCTATGATTCTTTCTAAAACCAACTTTTCAAACCATTGCTAGTAAATGATTATTTAGTGATTTATCACAAATTAAGAAGGTAGAGTAGTTAAAATCAAGATGTTATAAAGCATGTTGCTGGTGATTTTGTGAAGCTGGCTTTGTAGGAAGGAAGACATGATCTCAAGTTTTTTGGACATGATCTCAAGTTGGAGATGATTGGTTTTTTTTCTTCCTTTTTTTCCCCTCTCAAAGAAAAAAAAAATCTAAAACAACTACAACAACAAAAATACACGATCTTTAACAAAGAATTTCATGAATGAATAGTTCTTACACAATAACTTTCAGCACCTAAATCCATTCTACGAATAGACAAGGGAGAAACACACAAAATCATATATATATTAACAATGGTAGAAGCAGAAGGAAATTAAAATAAAGATAGAAAGAAACGAAGAATAAAACTAGATTTACAAAGACATTGAGCAGAAATGCAACACAGTAAAGTAGTGCAACATCAATTTGAGAAGGGAAAAAGAAAATCATTGGCAGTAAAATTGCATAGTAACTAAGTATGAAGTAACAGCAGCTGGAAACTAGAAATTGGATGAGTAAAGAGACACTCATAGGAACAAAGAGAAAGGAAGAGAACGCAGCTGCTGAGTGCTGAGAGTGAACCAAGTAGCTCAACTTGAACAAGAGAGCCAAGAGCGAGGGAGATCATAAATACGCCCGGTTACCTACAAGTCAAAAAGACATTTTTACTTGGAAGAATGAACATATTACTAGCAATAAACTAGACTACACACTCCAGCATTTACCACCAAACATCAAGCAAACTTTAGTAGAACTATATTTACAAGCATTCCTAGAAGTTAAATACTTCGCAATAGCCAAAGCAGAGATATAAAACTGTTGAGCTACGATTTTTTTTCTATATAAAGTCATACTTCTTTACTTAATCTAATTAGCTATCAATATTTTGCTATTAAAATATCTGCACAAACCACTCTAATGTTATCCCCCTGCATAAACAAAAATGAATCAATGGAAACAAAGAATTCTAAAAACATATCTCACTGATTACAAGAATCTCCACATAAATTCTACTCACATAATCTCACAAAGTTAATATAGGCATTACCAGATTTTTCCATATCATCAATCTATGTGTTCATTCACTCAAAATAAGAAACTCAGGGCAATAAATATATTCGATCCTCGCTAAGCAAGCATTCCAGTCAAGCACTCCTAAGTTCTTATAATAGCTCCATACACATTACAAATCTATGAAAAAAAGTAAACTGCATTAATCTCAGAAATCATAACTAATTAAAATTCAGAAATTAAAACTAACAACTAATTAAATAGCTAACAAAGAGACTGAAACCTTGAAGTTATTAAGCCTTGAAGAACAAAGAGGAGAAATGCAGCAACCAAAAGCTTTTAAACCTCTGTCGGATTGAAACCTAACAGAACACAAGACAACAACAGGTAAGCTTCGAAAGGGAAGAGAAAGAGAGAACGCTGGTGGTTAGACTTTGGACGCGATGTCAGCAACAGAGAACGGCGATGACAGGGTGAGAAGGAGACCGGCAGAAAATGGCGACAACACGACGAGGACGAACGGAGAACGAGGGACGAGCGGCCGCGACGACGTAGCCATTGTCACTTAGCGCATCCGAAACTCTCGTCCATAGAGATGGCTTCTCTCAGCTATCAAAGTGAGTTGGCATTCTTAAGCCAAGCCAATGAGGTTCCAACTCCGCATGCCCTTACACAGGTCTTCCGTAACTTTCATACTAGAACCTGCATACTCACCTGAAGCTTTCAGCCTCAGATTTCATTCCTTTGGACATAGAATTGATCGGTCAAAGCCTTAAACTCATTCACAAATGAGTTGATTCGCTTAGAGCCTTGCCTGAAAGGATCAATTGAGGGGGTTAGCGGACCGTTATGATCAATAGGTCTAGCCCTCGTAATCTATTGCTGGAGAATAGGTCTAGCTCTTTATAATTGTAGAAAAAGTCTTTGTTGGATGGGATGAATGTATCTGTTGTACACTCTTCTTCCTCTTTCTGGAGAAAATAGAATAAGTAATAATGAGCCATTTCCACATCTTCCTTTAGTGTCTTCGGACTTATTTGATGTCTCAACGAATCCGGATGTGGTTGTTAAGGGACTAGAATTGTCCGTTGGCCTGGGGTTGAATACCACCGGATCTCCTTCAATTAACAAATTCGCTCAGGCGAACAAGATCGGCACAACTACTGGCTTTATTGTCTTTCTTTCCTTTAATTTAACCTTTGTGTTCGGTAGCATGCCTCGCCTCCGGATCAGCGTATAAACGCTTCCCAACTCCCTTCCTGCAGTAAACACAAGCATGTATCTCTCAAAGCCTTCGCTTAGGATCTGCCATAGACGTTGGTTCATTCAGCGGGATAATGATGTATCTAATGTGGCCAGTAGACCAGGAAGTAGGATGTCGGCCCTACAGTAGTAGAAACTGGAGAATTTCCCTCTTTTCCTTTGACTAAAATAATTAATTCCACCAGTTTGAGATTGATCGACGAAGTAATCACATAAGGGAGAGATTCGAGACTGACTGCATAATAGCATTTATGCGAGCATGCCGCTCTTCTTTCGGGATCTCGAGTCCTTCTTTATTGACTTCTGGTGCGCTCTGCTAACCAGATCGGGAGGTTAAATAAATAGTTTACTAAAGCTAGCTACTGGGGCATGCTAGTCCTACCGAAACCGAAGCATTGACTTGATCGACGGGAAAAGAGTAAGGATGCGGGGGTGTGTCCACTTGATCTGAGGTGATAAGGGGCCTTCCTGACCATAAAAGTAAGAAATAAGAAAGGTCTGGCCTTTTTCAACCTCATTTAGCTCGAACCGCGCCTCAATCCTTTGCTCGAACTTTGCTTCCATGCATGCAGGAAGAGAGTGAAGATGCTGACCCTTCTTTGCTGTCTAGATGCTGAGAAGGATGGGAGCAAGTTCAGTGGACCGAGGTAGTTCAACTTAGCATATAAGCAATCCACTTATTTAAGCGTGTAAGCTTGCGTGCTGTCAGTAAAGAGAGCTCTTAGGTATCAGTTTCATCCTCCTTTTTACATTCTTTATTTTATCTCTTTCGTCATTCAAGTAAGATATATCATTATAGTAGATAACATTGACAGGCATGAAGTAGGAAGGGCTCGATGCAGGGAGTGAGGGAGGAGGAGGCGCGGGAATCAAGGCTGTAATTGACTAAAGTAAAGTAAGTCAACTTCTTTCGTCAGCTCTTAAAAAACTATAGTTACCTATTCTCCGGTCTAGGAGTTCAAAGATAACTATTCCAAGGGAAGGAGCCAGCAGTTACATGTCTTCCTCTTCATAAAGAAATAGGACTGTAATATAGTATGGAAGTAGAAGTCAGCAGGAAGGGGAAAGGTCTATTTGCCTTGCCTATTTTTAGTATCAATCTTTTCTTCTTTCAACAAGTCTCCCTCTCAATCTATGTCTGCAAGGAGGAAGGATCAAGAGCTAGAGGGAGTCAAGGGCGGAATAGGTATAGGTGGGGTCCATATGAGCGAATACAAGTTGCAGGCAAGTCCTAATCTTTTACATTACATCTTATTTTATCAAATTCTATTCTTTCTGCCTTCAAGTTAAAAGTTTGCTTTCCGTGAGTGAAGATGGATTGGTTCACGGAATCAAGTTTATCTTGATTTGCTTTCTTCCCATCCCTGTTTGACTTCTCTATTCATTCGGTAAATAAGGGATTCAAAGGAACTGCGGGAAATAGAATAGATAAGAGTCCCAATAGAAGGGGAGTGAGTGACTTAACCACTTCTTTTGAATCGAAACCATAAAAGAAGTGAACCAAGTTCTGTTAGCTGTTCTCCTCGGGAATTGGCTATCCTCTCAGGCTGAAAGCCCTAATTCCACTCTGCCTAGAAAGCATGGTTCATTCGAGTCTGAAGGAAGCATAGGAAATCCAATCTGGACTTACTATTGAAAGATCCGGTCTTCCTTTCTTTGCATTGATTGAATAGGGCGATGGTTGACTATGGAAATAGGAGGGAATGCGATCCTTCTTTGCCCCCATAGATGCGGAGAGTAAAGTTCAAATTCTGCTTTCCTTTAAGCAATGCGGAAAGACTTTTGTTTGTCAAAAATAGCCGGTTGGTTGATCCGGAAATGCATGGGAAAAGAAAGATGCACAAAAGAAAGGATTGAAGAGCTTAGTGTGAAACTAAGGATAAGGAAACGGGCGACTTAAAGCAATCAAAGATAATGAGTCAGAAAATGAAATTAAAATGTGTTCTCATTCTCGTAACACTCCAAGACGATGCCCCCAAAAGATATTTAGACAAGGAAAAACTACACATTCAAATTTCAAAATCAAAATCATATTGGTGCTAATAAAAATTCACTATTCTCTTAAGCATGTGAAAAAGGATATTTAAATCGTAAGTATGGTATGAGCTAAATACCTAAATAAATAGAAGTAAAAGAATATTTAAATCACAAATATGGTATTAACTTATTGCTTAGATTCTTGATTATGAGGTGCCATGTAGTTGCTATTAGCAAAGACACTGTAGAGAACCAGTCAGCCCCTTTTGTCTCTATCAGTACAGAAAAATCCATCTACAAATAGTATTTTTTTTCATGTTACTCCTTCAATTTATTATATATAAGAGAAAGAGCATACTTAGTAGATTAAAACAATTAAGAGAAGCTAGAGCAAAGTAAAAAATCAGTAAGGTAATTAGTAGAACCTAGTTCCTCCTAATACAGAGGCAGCAAATCTCAGTCACCAAGACCTCCACCCAATAACTAAATTGCCCTTTTGGTACAACAGAGTCTCCATAGGTGCTCCTGTATTGAAATCCTTTTCCTTTACACTGTGCAGATAATCCTCTAATGCATAAATGCCTCAGATGTTAGTTCACACTCAATTCTAATAGAAGAATAAAATACATTTTCTTTATTGGAATTTTCAGTTATTTTGGGTTGTAAGGTTGATTTGTGGCTTGGTTTAAGAACATAGACCTGCATACAGAAAACCAATCAAATGAGGGAGAAAGATAAAACAAAGGCATAAGAAGAACAAATGGAAATCATTTTCTTTACTTCATTGTTGTAATGTCCATTATATCCTTCAAAAGACACCAGTATATCTTCACCATTGTAGGAGCTTACAACCAAACTCAAGCCCTGCATTGAAAATTGTTAACTGCATTATGCAAATGGCACTAATAAGATAACTAGAAGTTTCGGGTATCTTCCAAAATGACATATTCAACACAACTGGCACTAAAAAGATAACTAGATCGGCATTCAAGTTAGGTTGAATAGCACATGCAACCTTGTTAAAATCTATAGATAAAGAGTACCTCACTTGGAATTGGAATAGACAAGTCTCATTAACTCTTCTCCATCATACTTCCCTTAAAGCCTCGGATCCACTAGCTTCTCTTATTCCCCTTTCTTCAATATTGGTTTTGCCTACTCATTAAGATAATAACCATTAACACATTGATAATTGGACTTAGAATATTCTTTGGGAAAAGAAAAACGCTAACCAATATAGAAGAAATTATTGGATTACTTACCCAAGTATGCAAGCTTTGGTGAGAGCCATCAACTGGTTTTCTACAAGAAATGAGTTCAAGCAAGAACACACCAAATGCAAATTAAATACATTTGTCTTCTCATCCACAATGCCAAGAAGATAGTATTTTGGTGTGCCAAATGCCTGAAAAAGGAAAACACACACTCATCTTTACACACCACTCTCTAGGAATAAAGACAGTAAGTAACTTTAACTTACCCAAATGTTTCTTCTATTGGGCCAATTGAATGATGACTCCATTGAGATGGAAGCCATTTTGCTAATCCAAAATCAGATATCTGCCTCAATCAAATTCAAAACAAAACCCACTTAAACTCTCTCTTTCTTTCACAAGAATAAAGTGTAAACCCATCCACTGCAATAGAAAACAATACCTGAGGTTCAAAATCTTCTGTCAAAAGAATATTTGATGCCTTAATGTCATGGTGGATGATCCTTCTCTTGGAACCTTTATGCAAGTAATGGAGGCCAGTGCAGTTCCAACAACTATCTTATGCTTTGTCTTCCAATCCACATTATCCAACGTATTCATCTACCCAAACAATAATAATAATAATAATAATAATAATAATAATAATAAATATCATTAGCAACTTTCCTTCCTTTCTTTCACAAACCCAGATGAAAGAAATACAAACCGTGAAGAAGGGATGCAACAGAGCCTCTTGTAGATAGCATGAAAACAAGGAAAGAGAGCAACAATACTAGTTCAACCCCATTAGAAGATGTTAGTTGAAATCAGAATGAAAAGTGTCCATAATGAATTCAAGATGATAGATAATAGAGTTTAATTTTTCATCATCTATCTATCATCATGATCATCATTATTATTATATGGATCTACACATTCATAGAGAAAATTGAGTGCACATACATACATACAATTGTTTGCTGCTAGCTGCTTAGTTTTTTAATTATAATAATTGGATAGTCCACTTGCTAGAATATTTATAACATTTTGACCTACTCCAACAAGAAACCTGTTTGTACAGCACGAATCATAACTAGCACTGGATTAAAATAAAAACACAAAACCAGTTTCATTTATTACCTATTTTAACACATAATAAATTTCTCTAAGCAATTAACAGAAGGTATCCAGTGAAACCCAGGTACCATTAAAAAGAGCTTAAGATATAGCATTAATCAAATAATCAATTTCTCTAAGCAAAGTTTCTTCCAATTGATTTGTGCTTTTTTTGTTATGGTTTCAACCTTTCACACAAGAAGAACATCAAAAAGAAAAAGAAGTAACAGCAAAAAAAGTTTGCTCACCTTTCACACTAGAAGAACAGACATGGCGAGAGGAAGGAGCAGACACGGCGGAGCAGCAGAGAAGGGCGGAGCAGCAGCGAAGGGCGAACAACAGCGAAGGGCAGACCAGCAGCGAAGGGCGAAGGCAAACACAGGACGAGCTCTCGCGACGGCAATGGAACCAGTACGACGCCGCAATACCGAAGTAGCAGAGGAGCACGACGTCGCAAAAGCAGAGGCAGAAGTCGCGACCAGAAGACGCAACAGAAGTGGCCCTCCCGGAACAGAAGCTGCGACGTGCAACCTGCGTGGTGGCGCGGTGCCTCTTCTCCTTCTTCTCTCAGACCTAAAGAAATCCCCAATTTCTAACCCTAAACGAAGCTAACTTTCTAATTGTTACTTTCATTGACTGTTTGTTAATTTTCATTTTTTAAAGAATGTGAGTGTTATAATTTTGTTTTTCTCTTCTGGAGCTATAACAAATTTTTTTTGGGCGGTTTATTTGAAGTCACGGTTTTTGAAGTGGCTGTAACTCAGTTTTTATGGCCACTGTTGTTAAAAGTGACTATTATAAATAAAATTATGATATTTGATATATTCAAATAATCACTACAATAAATTGTGACTATAAATAACTATGGTCATGTTTATTAAGTAAAGGGTGATAAAAAAATTTTTTCTAAAGTCACTACAAAAAACTTGATAATAGAGTTTTAAGTTACATTTTTTAAACGTGACAAAATAAACCTAAAATCTAATTTCTTGTAGTGTAATCTATCTCCTTCAAGGAAAGCAGGAGGTTGGTTTGTATAAACTAATTCATTTAAATTTTAAAATTCATCTACAACCAATGACTTCAGCATTTGATGGAGGATTAACTACGGACCATATATTAGTTTTATATATAAAATAGCTAATTCTTCTTGAAAAGTAAAAACCAGTGAGGCGTTTGAATAGCTTGAGTTACAATAATAGGTAGTCGGCACAATATTAATTAAATCAAAAGAGGGGTCAACAAATGAAAAAAATGTGTTCATTTAGTAATAACAATTCCAGGCTTAAACCTTGTTTACATAGGATTACTATTAGCAGTGATGATACTGTGTGGAGGGATAAATGTTGAATTATTTGGATGAGAACCTAATTGTGTACTACAAGAAATTAAGGAATAACAATCAATTTAGCGATCGATTTTTCAAAAAAAATGGTTACTAAAGCCTTAGCAATCGATTTGGATGGTTGCTAAAACCTTGGTTGGTAAATTGAAAATAGCAACTGAAATTGGTTGCTAAACTTTAGCGACCGAAATAGCAACCGATTTTCAACCAAGAGACTAAAGATATGTCAAATAAAATCGGTTGCTAAACAGCCACCAATAAATTAGTTGCTAAATCGGTTGCTAATAAAATCAGTATTGATAAAATAGCAACCATCTTTTTGGTTGCCAAATCGGTCGCTAAATAGCAACCAACTATATTTTCGGTCTCTAATAGCAACTGACACATTGGTCGCTAATTCGGTTGCTAATGTTTTTAGTTGCTAAATCAGTCACTAATACATATCTTCTAAATCTCAAAATTGGTTGCTAAATTGGTCGCTACTACTATTTTCCTAATTATAATTTTTAACTAAATTTTACATATAGCAATGTTAAAACTTGATCTCCAAATAATTATAATTCTAAAAAGGAAAATTCCACCATGAAGACAATTAAGTGTCTTTTGATGAGGATATTACCATATTTAGAAGTTTCTCTCTCTTCTTTAATTGCACATCAGATTTTAATAGCACAAATCAACGATCAAGATTTAGTATCCTCATTAGAAGACACTTTAGTATCTTTATCACAGACCTTTCCTTCTAAAAAATGTAAAAATAATAAATGATGGATGCATTTCTTTTATAAATACCAAATAACATTCATAATACACACGAAACTATTAAGCATGAGTAATGTATACATAACTAATCACCCCACCCACACTTTTTTAAGGATAAAATAGATGTGACTTGTCATTATAACACTATACTATTGACTTAGAATAAATACATGCAGAAGAATTCAACAAACCAATGAGTACACTTTCTTCTTCAAATTTATGCCTTTCTTTCTCTTTTCTTCTTGCTTCTCCAACCTTGATACCAAAACACTGCCATTGGTGTTCTGTTGAACTTCTTTCTTTCTTTCTTAAAACTGATCTTAAAAGTTGGACAAAGTTCTTCTATTGCAGCATCTAAACATCAATAGAGTCAAAAAAACCTATTGTGAACTTGTTCTGCTGTCTCGAGGCAAGAAAATATGAGTATTTGAAGTCAGTTGTAGAAGTGCCTCAGGACTTGAAGTTTTTTCCCCTCAAAGTTAAAGAATTCGATGCTAGCAGCTGCAGCCTCTGAACAAAAGTTAACCAACATGCATGCCTAAAAAAAGGAAGAAAAAAAGAAGCAAGAATCACTCACACAAACGCAGAGAAAGAGGAAATTTTGGAATGGATAAATAATTTGAGTGTCGTAGATGAAAACCGAAATAAAACCGAAACCGTAGATGAAAACACATATCGAATGAAAATTGAGCGAAGGGCTTGATTTAAATTGAATTGAAGCGGAAGATTAGGGCGTGATGCAATTGACGACGAAGAGCACGCAACTAAGCAGCATAAACTAGAAGAAGAAGAATCAGAAACACAATAACGGATGAAACACATGCAATTTGAAAATCAGAAGAAGCTACGAACTAACCTGGAGCTATGAACTGAAGCTGTGATCAACGTAGATGAACGGCGATGGACGACGGGAGACAATAGAGCCTAAGAGACGGCGGAGAGAAGCGTAGGCGCGAAGTTGATGACGGAGACGACGGCGATGGCAAAAGCCCACTGACGGAGCGAAGGTGAAGATGGAGAGATGCGAGGGTTACAGAGCCGTGGCGCAGCAACGATGCAACGGTGACCAGCAAATTAAAGGAGCGGAGGTGGTGGCGGCGAAGGAGCGAAGACGGTGGCAGCGAGGGAGAAGGGACAAATGTTTTAGGGTTTGTGTGAGGGAACAGAGTTCACGAAGAAGAAGTCTGAAATCTAATAATTTCTCAATTCTTCTTTATATTTTTTATTATGCATCACTATCAATTTTAAAATTGCCACCATTTTAGCAACTGATTAATTATAACATACATATCCGTTTTGGTTGCCAAATTGGTTGCTAAATTATACACATATTAGCAACCGATTTAGAAACTCAAAATTTTAATTGTAGCTTAAATTGGTCATTAAATCGGTTGCTAATTTAAAATTTAGCAACCGATTTAGCAACCAATGTGTTTTTTAAATGACAAAAAATAGATTGGTCGCTAAATCGGTTGCTAATTAAAATTTAGCAACCAATCTAGCAACCAATAATGTTCTTATATGAAATAAAAAAGGTTGGTTACTAAATCAGTTGCTAATTAAAAATTTAGCGACCAATTTAGCAACCAACTTATATGGCCTTAATGGTAGTCGCTAAATCGATAGCTAAATAAAACTTAGCGACCGATTTAGCAACCAACTTTGTTTTGGTCATTTGAATACTCGATCAGTTGCTAAATCGATTGCTATTAGCAACTGAATTTTTTGATTGCTAAAATCTGTTGCTATACCGAAAGTTTTTTGTTGTGGTGGTTGTTGAGCAGCAGCATATTGAGATAAGGACGGAGGTAGAAGTTTAAGATAATGGAGTAGGAATAATTTAAAGGTGGATAGTCTCATACATATTAGAATCATGTATAGAATATAGAGTGTAATAAAAAAAATCATGATGTATGCGACTCTCTTCTTTTTTTTTTTTCTTTTAATTTTTTTATGCTTATAATGAATAAATATGTATTTTGTGTACATATTCAATCTGTACTTGAGTTCTAGCCTAATTTAAATATATACAAACTACTGGAACAAATTACATAGTTTTTGTAAATTATACAAAAAGAAATGCTCTACCAAAAAAAAATTTTAAAAATAAAAATCAATCCAAACACATCTTATAAGGTTAGTAATAAATTATACGAACATGGTTACATATAGATGCTTCCAACTGCTAAATTATGTCGTAGTAGCCGTTGTACCACTCTACAATTATATATTCCTTGGCATTTACTTACTTTATTTTAAAGTATACCTTATTTTTGTTTTAACTTTTTTATTTATGAGAAAGAAAAATACTATATAAACACTGAAAAAATAGTTACTAAATCAGGAACATGTGTCATCTTATATTAATATATGTTGTTGTTTGTTGTTTCATATATTTGTTTAATGAAAAGAAATGTTTTTTACACAACATAATCAAACGTGTTTTATGAATACCAAATATGTATCCTTAATTACAATATTACCTGAATTTTGATTATTTTTTATATTCATGCAGTCAGTATAGTAATGTATTCATGAATGAATAATTTTAGATTTACAAACATCTATGCAACTATCTATATACTTTTTACACTTAATAAGTCCACGTGCTAAACACAGAAATTATGAAGTCTAGTACAAAAATAATAAGTATAACACAAAAGATTTGAGTCAAAGCAAATAAAACTAGAATTAATTTGTTGAAATGAATACATAGATGTATGTCCATATAATATTATTGTTCACATATATTTTGTCAAAAGAATTTCTCTATAAATATTAAAACTTAAGCTACACTGCATATACAATTATACATGTTTTCTACAGTTTTTCAATAATGATCAGCCAACAAAATAATCAAACCTTTTTATAAAAGAATAACCAAATATTTCACTACTTAATCAAATTAAACTATTTATTTATTTATACCAAAAACTCATTTCTCACTATATTTGTTATAGGCTCTAGTAGGGATGAGCGTGGGTGCGGTTTGGTTTGATTTTGGATGAAATGTCATCCGATCCGATGTTATGAAATTTTTTCGGTTCGGTTTGGTTCGGTTTTTAATTTAATAAAAAAAAATTAGCATGCTTTGCTTGCTGTTGATGTAACCTATCTCATAAGAGACATCAAGAGAACAAAAATTCCCAGCTTACTGTGACTAGAACAAAATTTCCCTGCTTGCTGTGACTTAGTTTCCCATCTTGGAAAATAAATAAATATATTGACAATTGGAAACTTGACAATTGGAAACTGCACTTGCTTTTAGTTTGATACTGTTGAGAGAAAATAAAGGAGAGAAACACATGGAATTTTCTTGTGTTTCAACTACAGAGGATGAATTGAATAGACAAACATGACATACATTCTTGTAAATACAAATATATTGTTTCCCTAATTACATATCCGAACACTCTTTATCATAGTTGTAAGAACCGGCTCGGATCGGCCGGTTAGACCAAAAAACCGTAAAATCAGACCCCAGCCGGTCCGAGCAAGTTAAAGGATCGGAAATACATAAGAATCGGCGTGACTCGAATTGAACTGGCCGGTTTAGTAAATAACTGGTGATTCGGCCAGTTTTAAAACGAACGGGTTCAAAGACACTCTATAGAAAAGGACGTCGTTTTTTGCTTTACTCTTTTAAGGGAAAAAAACCCTAATCATTAATCAGCACTCAAATCGTCCCATCCCTTCCAATTTCCATTCTATTCCATGCGTCGCGCCTCTCATCAGAATCAGATCACACACACTATCACCGCCGCCACCTAAATATCACATCATGTGACGCCTCCACTGCCTCCTCACTCCTGCCCCATCAGCTCCGTCGTGTTTTGAGACACCGCGTTGTGGCGTTGTTGTCGCAGGATTCCCATTTAGTCGGCGCCGCGTGCTTCTGACCGTCGCCCTGATTCCGTCGTGGTCGTGCTTCCTTTCTCTCCCCCGTCGACCAACTAAAGCTGTCGCCTTTGCTTCCACCTATACATTCGACTGTGCTTCCGCCATGCTTCCTTTCTTTTCACTGTCGCCTTGCTTCCCCAGTCGTCGAGCTTTAGCCTGTGCTTCGCCGAGTACTGTTCCTTCTTCTTCTGTTAATTGATTTCGGTATCAATTTGCTGAGCGTTTGATTTGGAGTGTGTTTAAGTTATTTTAGCTAACATTATCAAACTCTTGAGCTCATTTGTGAATTCTTACGAGCTTAGGTTCTCAAATTGCATTTATGAGTACAATCTTACACAGTTGAGTTTTATGATTAAAGAAATTGTACTCTTTGAGTTTGGTAACCTTGGTTTTAGCTTGCGCATTTAGAAAATTGTAATTGTAATATTAACTGGAAGATAAGTGAGGATTAGAATGCGATGAAATTGAGTGGGTTCATGCTATTTGTGTGTTTTGTTGAAGTGGTGGAAATTGAAAAGTGAAAATTTTCTGCTTAAAACTTAAAATGGCGTATTTCTCTTGAATGGTAACTTTGCAATCTGCATTGTATGTTACATACTTACATTTTCCCCCTTTCTTTTAGCTACTTGTTTGGCATAGTTTGCTTACAATTGCTTTAATGGAGTTGCTGTATGACCTGTGTTTTTGTTGAAGTAAATGTTGGGATCTGTTTGGTTAACATTTTCATAATTTTAATACTAAATTTTTCATAATTTATATTTTTATGTATTTGAGACCGCTTCTGCGGTTCAACCTTTGACTCAACGGTTGAATCTGTGACCCAATGACTCCATAGACTCATCGGTTCGATGACCGGTTCGATTCTTACAACTATGCTCTTATGCTGGGTTATTATTTGGATAACTTAATTACAAAAACTTGAATATTTGTGTAGATGAGACGACAAACTTTGCACATGGCTATCCTAGTGAGGGAAAAATAAACAAGTATGTCAGTCTTAATCAATTCTATATAATGATATACTAATAGTACAATTGATGCATTAGACTAATTTGTTTTACCATGTAATTAGAGTGGTATCTAGAATGATGAGGGATTATGACATTTTAAATAATTGAGGTTCCTGCATTGGACCAATATGAATAAAAGGAAACACTTAAATCATTAATCACTAATTTGTTTTGCTATCTGATTAATTGCATTCCTAATCAAATTATTTTAATTAATAATCATATCATTGAGCAATAATATGAAATTATTAATGTATAATTAGCAAACAAACAAAATAAAAAACCTAGAAAAACCCTAAACTGACCAAAGGTTCCATTTTCAGGCGCTGCTGGCGGCATTGAGAAGGGTGGGAAGGCGCTGCGACGACGTTGGTACTTGCTGGGATGGACGGCGCTGCAAGCCTGTGCGACGATGTTGCTAGGACGTGTTGCAGGGATAGCGTTGATGGAACCGCGATGGTTTGAGAAGGAGACGGTGGCACGGCACTGCTTCGGCAGTGGACGGGGAGGAAGAAGACGATGGAAGGTGGCAGGCGCTGGCGGGGACAAGAAGACTAGACAAGATTACTGGACGGCCGACACGACGAGAAGATTGGATGGCGGTGGCGATGACGGGGTCTAGTCGTCTAGGTGAGTGGCTGAGTAGCAGTCTGGATTCTGGAAGAGGGGTGGGTTAAGGGTTTAGAGTGGTGCCGTTGTGCCTGTGTCAGTGTGAGTGTGTGTGTCGAGTGAGAAAGAGTGAGAGCGTGTCGTTTTAGGGTTTTTTTAGGGTGGGGCTAATGTGGAATATTAGTAGTTAGGGGGGTACATATAGAATTTTAACATATAAACATTATTCTCTGCGGTTCGGTTCAGATTTTGGGAATCACAACCAAAAACCGAAACGAACCGGTAAAAAATAGCAAAAAATTTGAAGATTTTTTATTTTTTCGGTTATCCATTTTTTCGGTGTGACTCGTCGGCTTTGTTCGATCCGGATCGGTTTTGCTCATCCCTAGACTCTAGATACATGTCTTTACAAATTTTTCAACAATGATCGGCCAACAAAATAATTAATCAGACTTTTTTCATAAAAGAATAACCAAATATTTTCACTTCATAATTAGTTTGACTATATTATTTATGATGTCATACGATAAATACGAACTAAGTATAATTATATTATTAATATATAATCATTCTATATTTCAATATATATTAATATTTTTATATATATTTTACCGATTTTGTGTTTCCATATATATAGTTGTAACTTATTTAATAAAATGTTTTCATATAATAAAAATAATAACTAAATAACATTAGAAACACGTTATATTGAATAATTTAATTAAATTGTCTAACAATTGTCAAATATTATTTTCATATACAATAACTAGAAAGATATATTAGGAGGGTAATAGTTTTAATAGATATTAGCTAACACTTTTGGTTATCAACACCGTATTTTTATGCTATTAAATTATTTCTACTCGACTAAGTGCTAGTAAAACTGATCGAGGAAGCTATAAGAGCAAAATCTTTAGGTGCGTCTGATTTGTATTTTCACTCTCTACGTTTTCTATTTTTAGGATTTTATGAAAAAAAGAAGTTGAAAATAAAAAATAAATTTTTATTATTGTTACTATTTTTCTCATTTACATCATATTAAAAATAAAAAATACCGAAAATAAAAAATAAAATAAAATCACAAACTAAGGTATCTTAATAATTCTATGCAATTAGTATACAAAAGGGCAGCCACATTGAAGTGCTGTGACTGGGATAATATAACGATGAGAAGTGCAATAAGATCAGTAGTCTGGCAGCATATTATAATCAAAGAGTAATGCTACTATGCTAGCCAATTAATTAACTGTTTTCGGTTAATATTACTTAATTTTTAAAACTTATCTTATAAACTCTTAACAATAAATCTGAATTATAAATTTAAGGGTATTGCTAAATGCAGATACATTTATGCTTCCATCCAAAAAACAATTTTTGTTTTCTTTACTTTACTGTGATTCAATTTTTCAGCTAAATTTCATTATTTATATGCTAAATTTTTTTATGTTAGGTTTCATTATTTCTATATGTTTGGGTGAGTCTATTAGGAATAATAAAAAGACATGAATGGAGAGGATACATAAATGTGTATACCTAAATTTATTTTACATTTAAACTTTTGAATTAATTAATATTTGACTAATTAAGGCTATAAGAGTTACATCTCCTGGTAATGAAAACACGCACGAATGGATTTTTGATCTCTCTTACAACTCGAATGTTTTGAACGACATATGTGTATAAACTGTATATATATTTATTTATTCATTATTTTGATATTGTTGTGTATGTGATGCTTCCATGCATGCATGAATGCTTTTTCACTGTGTTGAGATCGATCAGCTTGGAGCATTGGACCCACCACATGAATAAAATCCCGCAAATTAAAGAAGAGAATAAAAATAAAGTTCAAGCCCTTTCCCAAACCTTGCTACTAGTTGCTTAATGCATGTATCATATACGTTGCCAGTATCTGAACCACAATCCTAAATCATAAAATTGACTTGCGTTGTTCTTAATTTGTCGGGTAGAAAAGTACGGTAAGAAAAAATAAACCATCCCACTTTAATTAATAGGTGAATTTTAGCCTGCGCTGGTTTAGAGTCAAGCGCATGCACAGGCACGCCCTCTGCTACAATTAGAAAAAGGGTCATTTGTAGTACAACACGTGTAAAAGTAGTTTAGAAGTATGTACTAGACAGACATCATGTTGTATGTTATGTAAATTTATGAATTAACCTTCAAATGGGGCTTACATAAGATATTAAATATTTTGTAGATTTATATGCAAAATAAGTGAGTGGACCTTATTCTTTTAAAGACATTTTTTTATTTGCATGGATTTTGTAGACTGATTCTTTTGAAAAAAAAAATTATCCGAGCTTTATAGAACTGATATACATAATAAAAAAAACTTCACATGCTCCAATTTACTGGTCCTAGTGGAGTTTGGGTATGCTACTATGTACAATAAGTTGTATGGATTTTTTTGTGACTAACAAGTTGTAGTATGGATGCATTTCACATGATGAGGTGAGCGAAAAAAATTTAAAGCCATTTATTATTATTATTATTATTATTATTATTTATCTATTTTTTTTTTCGTGATCAATTATTATGTATCTATCTATCTCTTTAATATCTGAAAATTGATTTTTTTAAAAAAATTAGGGAGGATGGGGTGTCATGTTCTAATTAATCTTCCTTATCTTCAAAATAAAGTGTATTCTAATTAACCAATATCTCATTTCTTATTTCTATGTTTAATATTCATTAATCTTTAATTACTTATTCTAACTTAATAATTTTAGTCTTAATCAATGTCAAATTACTCATCACATTCTTTCTCAATTTAATAATTATAATAATAACAATAACAATAAAAATAAATAAATGTCATATATCCAATTCTTGCAAAAAATTAAAGAAAATCCAGCACAAAATACAAATTTAAAAAAATTGTCTTTTATTTTAGGTGGAAAAAATTATTTTTTAAATGATCATAGTTGTCTATAGGGAAGGATAACGTAAAATAGCACACTTTCATGGTTCAGTAAGAAAAACCAATTTTCGGAGAGGTGCTCATAAAGATTAGATAACTTTTACAAAAGAATCAGTCTCCAAAATACATGGCAAATAAAAAAGGCATTTAAAACAATAAGGCTCACTCATTTATTTTGTATATAAACCTACAAAATATTTAATATCTCATGTAAGTCCCATTAATTCAGAGGACCAATCCATAAATTCACCTAACATACAACATGACGTCTGCCTGATACTTATCTCTGAGCTACCTTTACACGTGTTGTGCTGCAAATCGGCCGTTTTGTTCCGAAAATTAAAGTACCCGTATCGGATACGTATTGGGAATGGGCTGGGTACGCGAGGATATGCACCGGATAAAAATAATTTTTAATATCTTTTGAGTACATCTCAGTACGACCAGATATATTTTTAGCATGATTGATACGTTTTGGGTACGGCTAAATACATTTTTTATTTAAATTAATTAAAAATTACATTATTTTTCATCAATTTTATTTATTTAAAATTCTTTTATTTCCCAAAACTTTTTAGATACGTGATTTAATATGTTTAATTGATTATTTAAATATTTATTTATAAAGAACAATCTATTAAATTCGATATAAAACATATTTTACTAGTTAAAAACTATAATTTATTTCTTAAAAAATTTATAAAATTTACTTGTTTTTTATATATATACTTATGTACTCGTATATTTTTTTTCTAAAATTTTCGTCTCTCGTACATGTATCCGTAATGGGTATCTTTGCAACATAGGTGACTCGTAACCATTTGCTGAACCACTTGATTTCTGCATGCTGCGCTACTAAACTGGAATAATATACAGCTTCTCAAGGTTAAATATACTGGTATAATTAAAATGTCTATTCACTATTAATGTAAAAAGATTTACATAAAGAAAAATATTTAATTTTTAATCCACTATTGGTAAAAAAAAAAATATTTGTTATGTGCTTTGAGATAAATGAACATTCTTATACTGTCAATTACCTTGTCAGCGTAAAGTTAGTTTTTCTTTTAAGATTTAGAGTTTTTGGACTTTATAATTAAACATTTATGGTTTAAGAGTTTGATTTTGTTAATATTTTTAAAATTTTAATAAAAAATAATGATAGAATTATAATAGTGATGCGAAAGTCAATTAATTCTTATACTTATTTGCTCACCTATTATAAATTATTATGTGAGTTGCATGCTTATTGAAGTGTGTGTTTCCCGCATTGGAGTGTGTATAGCTTGCAATTGTATTTGTAACTTATAAATCATGTGTTATGTGTACCACTCAATTGTTGATCATGGAGCTTTCTATTAAAAATGTTTGTTTAATTAACTGTAATTAGATACGGGTTATATTCTCTCCCATATTGCTTCATTCCCAAATTCTTGGTCCTATATTCTGTGGTTCTTGAGCAGACAAATCATTCAAATTCTACTTCTTCATTAGCCAACTAGCCTAGCCTCTGCACACTCCATTTCTTCTTATTTTATTATAAATAGGAGCACCCATTGCTATAACTCTGCAAATTAAACATCAGAAAGTTATAACCTTTTTTTTTTTCTTTTCATATACAAGAAAAATAATATAATGGCATCGAGTTCAATGTCATCATCAGGGTCATGGAGTGCTAAGGACAACAAGGCCTTTGAAAGGGCATTGGCAGTTTATGATAAGGACACTCCTGACCGTTGG
>JASCZI010181603.1:6565-26274 GCA_036250425.1 Stylosanthes scabra
TGTTGCTGTGAGATTTTTGTGATTTTTTATTTTGGATGCGCAGCAAAGTCTATTGTTATTTCTGGTCCAATTCTCGTTTCCATTGGAGGAAAAGAAGGTTGAGAAGGTAAAGGTAAGGGGGAGTGCACACTACCGATGAGAGGCAGTGGTGTGCACACTACCCATTCAGAAATTTTACAGAAGAGGAGTGGTGGTATGAACGGTATTTTGGAAAAGAAATTAAAGTTTCATTTTTTATTCCATTATAGTTTTCTATGTCTCTTTGTTTTTTTTTTAGGCACGGAAGATACTAAAATTTGATGTCTCAAAATTGAAATTTTAGTTACAGGACCGCCAAATACGTGAGTCAGTCTCTTTAAACAAACGCCAACCTAAGGACTAAGAAACATAAATCAGCGAAACATTTCATGGGTTAGGTGCCTAGGTGGGCAATTTGATACTGTTTGTGTTAATTTCCAGAATGAGTAAATTATATAAAAAAAATTTTTTATTTGTACACCAAAATTAATCACCAAATCAGTTACTAATATATAATACACATTAGAATACAAAATATACACTAAAAATAAGTTAAACTATACATATATTTTGTATTTTAATGCGTATTATACATCGGTGACTAATTTTGATAGCTGATTTTGGTGTACACCTAGCATAACTCTAAAAAAAAATGTCACTAAAAAATTGAGAGACTAAGAAAAAATCTTAACCTTAATAAAAGATTTAAAAGTATAAAAAAATTAGAGATCAGATTTTGATGCAAATTGCCAAATTCTTACGAGTATGATTTAAAATAATGAAATTGTCATATTTAGAATTTGATGATTTTATGCCATTTTAGCCATTTTTATTTTTTGTGAATGAAAAACTTTTAAAAAATAGAAAAAAAGAATTCTAAAGATCAAATTTCACTGCAAATTTTTATATTTATTTTCTAAATAGTTACCCAAATACTCCAGTAAAAGTTCAGGTCAAATAAAAAAATTATTTACCAAACACAAAAGCTACTTATTATCTATCCCTTGAAAAATTATAGTATTTTTTATTTTTATCACCGTCTTTAATTTTTTTAAGGCAATCTAGTCTTTGATCTTCTAAATATATCTTTTATCGGCACTTGAATTTCTTGAGACATTTGTGTGGTTTTCAATTTCCACAACTATAAAAGACCAAGGAAGGCAACTAAACCTTGCATCCCAAACTCAACATTGCAAACCACATAACAATAACAATCCTTTTCCAATAATCCAAACCAAGCCATGTCTTCTGTCTCATTCACCTTCAACAAATTTGAGCCAAACCAAGAAGACCTCATCCTCGAAGGAGATGCATCCATTTCAAAAAACAATGTCTTACACCTCACCAGTTTTGACCAAAACGGTTTAGCACAAGGTGGAAATGTAGGCAGAGCATTATACGCTGCCCCTATTCACATCTTTAGTAACTCTGCTTTGGCATCAAGCTTTGAAACCACCTTCACTTTTAAGGTCTCACAAAACGGATCCAATGCTGCCGGGGACGGCTTTGCCTTCTTCATCGCTCCCACGGACACCACCATCGAGCCAAATTCCGGTGGTAAGTTCCTCGGCCTATTCGACGGGCCGAGTATAATAACCGATAAAATCATTGCTGTTGAGTTTGATACTTATCCTAACAGCGACATCGGCGACCCGGAGTTCGTCCACATCGGAATTGATATCAACTCTATCAAATCATCTGTGACAAGCAAGTGGGACTTGCAAAGTGGAGTAGTAGCCACTGTGAAGATATCATATAACTCTCTGTCAAAGAAACTAAGTGTTATATGTTCATATCCAAATGCAGCTCCAGTAACGCTTACTCAAGAAGTTGATTTGAGCAAAGCACTTCCTGAATGGGTTAAGGTTGGTTTCTCTGCCTCCACTGGGGTACACGCTCAAGCAAATGATATTCTATCTTGGTCATTCAGGTCAACGTTGACCACCAATAACTTTGTGTGAGAAAGAACCATGGATGAGGAACATTGTTGTTGTAATTTTTCATCTTGTTAGTTTTGATGTTCCAATAAGGACAAAGTGTTCAGTCCATTGTGTTTTGTTTTAGATTGTATTTCTGTTAACCTCACGTTTTTCTGTTCTGATCTCTTTCGGTGGGGCTGATTAGAAGAGCCTCCCTTTGGGGCTCGGTCATGCTCCGGTTTATGGATTTTTTATGCCTTTTGGCTGTAGTTCCAGAAAAGTTTATAATTATTTATCTGTGCCACAAAAAAATCGTTATTAACGTAAGAACCCCAGCCACCATTCTAAAACCTTTGTGGGTTGGGCTACGTTAGTATTTAATTCCAAAAAAAAAAATACTTTGTAGGCTGACCCAGTTAATGAATCTGCCCGCCGAATTAAACATAAAAAAGGGAGGAGGATAAAGGAAAAACAATTGACGAGAAGTATTGAGTTTCACCTTCGTTGTCGTTCCCTTCGTCGAAGTCAAGAGGTCTCAAAACGTGTTCAATATGTTTTTTTTTTTGGTATTGCACGTGTTCAATATGTTATGCCAAACAATAATTTTAAGGGTACACCTATTTTATCAACTAAGTCTAACTAAGTCATTTATTTTTAGAACAATGCTACGGAACCAATGTTAGGGAGTCAATAACTAAGTTATCATCCAAAATTTATATGAATTATCATCTGTAATTCATATATCCAAGATTAAGTTATCATCCAAAATTTATATTAGTTATCATCTATAACTATGTTGGCTTTCTATTGATTACAATATGTTGACTTCTTAATCTTTTTTTTATTTTTATTACAAATAAAAGACTTATTAATGCTAAATATAAGATTATTTATATGGTATTTTTTATATTATTTAATATCAAAATAATATTTTATTTGATATAAAAATTAATGATTTGATTGGATTTGGCTGAAAAAGTACATATATATCTAGCATTATCGAAAAAAAAAAAATTCAACACAACTCAAAATTTATTCAAGACAGCCCAAAAAAAGATAAAAAAAAATACCAACTAATGTGTGTACCACAATATCATATCAGCAACCACAAAATCGTTTAATCCTACATTTGCCCCAAACTAGTGGCCAGGAGCAAAAACACTTGAGAAACCTTGCAAGAACAGATAAAATGAAACTGAACATTTTGACATTTTCAAATAATTCATGCCATGTGGACTCCTTGTAACGTTGACACGAATCAAGAAAGTACTTTGAGGCTCTTCTAATCGGCCCCACCGAATAATTTACCATCATCTAAGTGCCGTATGGGTATTATAAATGAATGAAGGCTAGTTGTATGAGATCTGGTGCAACTTATACATTAAAGGCGTGAATAAGATTTTAAGTACTTATAAATTCCACTTAATTTTTTACAAAAAGTTTTGTTATTAATTTGCATCCTTAAGTCCTCAAATATAATATTAGTTAGTTATAATATAAAATTATCTTGTTTAACGTAACATATATAATTTAATGATGCTATTTTTACACTTATTTTATCTAACTAAGTTCAATGAAGCATTTACAATCACCAAAAAAGCATGTTTACACGCGCTTTATTTCTTCTTTTTCTTCTTTGTCGTCGTCTGCGTCTGTGTCATCTTCTTCTCCTTCGATATTTGCATCTGCGTCTGCATTATTATCATCGTATCCTCCTCCTCCTCCTTTATTTCAAATAGAAACTTGCATGGATTTCGAATAAGAATTTGCTTTTATTCCGAACAAGAATTTGCATTTCATGTGATTTTTATTCTATTTTGTTTAATTCTACTTATGATTCGTGTTCCTTATTCATTTTTTCTATAAATTCTTATTATTTTCACATTTGTGCTTACTTCTATTGTTTATTGTTTCTATTCATTTTCACTATAAGAAATCCTATTCGTTTTTACTTTAAAAGAGAAATTAGAAGAGAGGAATACGTGTGAACAATACGCACATGAACAATACGTACGCATGTGAACAGTAAATGATTTGGTTAGCCAAATTATTTGGTCTCATAGAATTATTGATAATTTTATATATATAACATTGTAATGGTATGCTCATCACATATAATATTATGAATTAATTTACGTATATCATTGTATATCTTCGTACCCACTATTTATAACACGAAAAAATATAAATATGAATATAGAAAAATAAAATTTTTGTGTTGATATTTATATTTTTCCGTATTAAAAATAATATATACGAAGATATACAATGATATATATAGCATTACGTAACATTATATATTTATTTTAAAAATAATTAATAAATATAAACAAAAGTAAAAATAGACAAGTTGTAGCTACTTGTGATTGCCATGTTATTTTGATGTAATAAGTCTTACTAGGTTTAAAAATAAAAATAAAAAAATCTTAGCTTTTCCCGTGAGCATTTAATTCATCATGGTGTAGCTAATTTACCTACTTGCCATTGTTTTAAAAACTTATTACTAAGATACTATTGTTGTCAAACTATTTACTTAGAATTTATTAATTTGAATGTTTATAAGTTATCCAAATTTTTAATAACAGTGTTTTCTTTTGGTGCCTCCTTATTGAAGACACTCTCCCAATTAGCTTATTAAACAGAATATGAGGGGCCGAAAATAGTGTTGGAAAAAATTGCATATTAAACATCAAATAAGGAGGAGTTTGAAAACTAGAAATTAAAAAATCAAAATATATATATTTGGTCACATTAATTTCCTAATGAGTTCTATGATAAATAAATTTTCACATAAAAATAATGAAAATTATTATATAATTATTTAATTTTAGGGCAAGTTATTTATATAATTGGTTTGCCCATCAATATTACCCATTTACACCAATGAGTATAATATGATCAGATTGCACTGCAAAGAAAATTTCTATAGGATCCGTTGGAGGGTGTGCAGTTTTTGGAATCCGCTGGACCCCACAGCTATTTATGAAATTAGCTGGTGCTTCCCACGGTTTCCATGCAAGTTCGGCGAGAAAAAATTGAATGAAAATAGCTGCATGGTGCCGCGGTTTTCTCACAAAGTAAAGCCAATTGGATACCCCTTAGGGTGCCACGGTTTCTGGCCAAATTTCAAGGTCAAGTTCCCTGCCACCCTTCTTCCTTTCATCACTTGTATCATTTTCTAAATTTCAAGAGAGAGAGAGTTAAGAGAGAAGGCAAAGAAAAAAAAATTGATGGCTCAACCAACACTTGAAAAGGTCGCAGCCGCGGACAGGAACATCATGTATCGCTTGGATGCTATTGCGCATGTTGCCCATGACGTTAACCGATTGATACGCTTAATTTTTAAAATACGACAAAGCTTTTTTATCTTTGAAGACGTATGTTATTTAATTAGTATGTGTTTAGTCTATGATTATAGGGAGAATTATTATTCGTACCGGGGATTTATATTTTTTTTTGTGATTATAATTAGTATGTCTTTAAATCTATGATTATAGGCACAATTATTATTAGTACCGGTGATTTATATTATTTTTTGTGATAGTTTTATTCGGAAAAATTATTGTATTTGATTTTGAGATAGTTGGAATTGTTTGGAATCATATTGAGTAGATAGAATTGGTTAGGGTTATTATGCTGACGAACTTAGGTAATTAGGTAATTAGAGGCTATTTTATGTTTAAGAAATTATAAGTTTGGATTGTATTTTTCTTTATTTGGATTTTTTTTTATCATGAACGTGGAATATATTTTCATGTTGGTTATGTTTGTGTTTTTAATGCAGCCGATTAGGTGCCTTAATACGGTGCGGAGGCAGCACCCTGTGTACCTTGATCCACGGGCCCAGCCGTATCTGGATAGGGCGGGGTTGCTCCCACTTGCTCGGTTTTGTGATGCTTGGTTCAAGGTCGACGAGCCACTTATCAGCGCTTTTGTGGAGTGTTGGCGTCCTGAAACCCACTCCTTCCACATGCCATGGGGAGAGTGCACGATTATACTTGAGGATGTAGCTTACCAGTTAGGGTTGTCGATCGATGGAGAACCTGTTACGGGATGCCTATATGAGTTTGAGACACTGATGCCTGACGGGAGGGGGAGACAGCGTTGGGATTGGTTTCGGGAGATATTTGGTGTGATTCCCCCACCGGAGGCAGCAGACTCATGCACGGTGACATTCTCATGGTTGACTGCCATGTTCGGGTTGGTGCCTGAGGATGCTACTGAGATTTAGATACGCAGGCACGCACAAGCTTAAATTATGTTGTTGTTGTCTACTCAGCTGTTCGGGGACAAGACGACTGCCCGAGTTCCAATTAGATGAATCCCGTTCCTGGATCAGCTGAATGATCTTGGGCAATACAGCTGGGGTTCTGCCACGTTGGCTTGGCTATACCAGAACGTTTGCCGAGAATCCAACAGGAACGTGGTCGCGATCTCAGGGCCACTACAGCTCCTACAGAGTTGGATATTCTGGCGGTTTCCTAGCCTTAGACAGTATGGGTTCGATCAGTTCAGATGGTCGTTGGCTACTAGGTAAAATATATTTTTTTTATATTGAAGTTACATTTGTATATGCTATGGGTTTTTGCTGATTTTTTGTAATATCTGCAGGTGGGAAATGTATTTGCCTACATTGGATGAGAAGGATCCGAGGGTACTCCAGTACCGGACCAGGTTTGACCGGCTTACGCACCGCGATGTACGATTGGTTTATTGTTACTAGGTTCTTTATTTTGAATTCACCTTATCTGTCAATGACGTCTTTTATTCTCTTCCCAGTTTGTGTGTCGTCCTTACATGACACCGGAGGTCGCATTCGTAGCCGATCGAGATATCTGGCGGGAAGAGAACAGGAGATTGTGGACTTCTATTTGCGCCGTTATCTACTTTGGCACTATTGAGTGGCACCAGGTTAACAGGGTGATACCACAGTTTGGCGGGGTGCAGAACTATCCCCATCGCCCTTTGAACATCGATTGGTTGCATGCACGGGATGGGAGAGGGGGTGACAGGTGGTTTCTTACGACATATTAGTCATGGCATGGGAGATGAGCTTCACGACATGAGCAGACATTTACAGTCGTGGATGGTGGTCGTAGGGGAGGACGGGGAGGAGGCAGGGTCCCTTCATCTCATCCCCATGGTTGTGCGAGCAGCTCTCATCAGGCAGGGCCTAGTCAGCAGAGCGAGGTACCCCCTATTCCTCAGCACCATTTTGACAGCAGCACTCTCGTGCTCGGTTCACCATCACAGGATTTTATGATTGGGCTAAATAGCCCGGGGTTTCAACGCACATTACAGCAGATTTTGGTGGATGACATGACATACAGACTTGGATTTGATGGGAGTCAGGGACAGGTTCACATGGATCTAAACGAGCTTGCGTCAGCTCCGTCTCACCTGTTCACGGCATACGCCGGGACACCCCCATCAGCGTACATGCAAGATTCTGACTTCATGGACCCTTATACGGTACCAGCACCGGCACCAGAGGACCCCCTGCGGACGATACATGTGGAGATGAGGGAGGTGCCCCCATGGGGAGGGGCCGTCGAGTTCCTAGACGCAGAGGCTGTGGGACAAGGGGGCACATGTAGTGTGTATTGTACGGGTTATGGACTTTGTTGTTATGTTATGTTTGTATGGGCTTATGGTGTAGGGTATCATCTTAGGGTTTATGTTATTATGTTGTGCTTTAGCCGGTATAGACCCTAATGTTTTTACCATCTTTATGGACTATTTTTATTATCTTTGTGAGCTAATGACTGAGTTCTTATTTTAACTTCTATCTGAAATGCTAACTTTCACCATTAGTGAGATAACACAGAAAAGAGAATACACGCTGCAAGATAAAGGGCTAACATTTTACCAATAAGTGGAAAAACTAAGGGGTACAATCAGCACTAACATAAAAGGCAAAGCATAACTAAGCAGAAATAAAAGGTACATACAACATAAACATACTAGACAAAGAAACACTAAACACCATCCCTGGCTGTGGAGCCTCATTGATCGAAATTCTTCCTGGTATGGCCAAACTGTCGGCAGAGACCACATCGTCTAGGCCTGTTTGGATCAACGGCATCCATGTTCGTCCTGATTCGCACGGACCTAGGACGTCCTGCCCTTGCTCTCCGCATACGGGGGTCTTGAATGATGATGGGACCTCCATACGATCTTGAATGATGATGGGACCTCCAAAGTTCGCCACAACATGTCTCGCGCAAAACGCACGATATGCGGACGACGGGAGCCAACCGCAGGCAGGGTCCTCCAATGCGGCCTTGATCCCGTTGTGCCTATCGCTCAAAACAAGTACCCCAGGCTGTGGTGTCACATGCTCCCGAAGATGAGTAAGGAAAAACTTCCAAGACTCGGAGTTTTCGCCCTCTATGAGCGCAAATGCAATCGGAAGAATATTCGAATTCCCATCCTGAGTGATTGCCAGCAATAAATGTCCGCCGTACTTACCAAACAAATGTGTGCCATCAATACTCACCAGGGGTTTACAATGCCTGAATGCCTCAACGCACGGCGGAAATTTCCAAAAGAGCCGATGAAAATACTCCGAGGATTCATCAACTTTGCCGTTAACTAGAACAGGACAAGTCTTCAGAATCGCCACACTGCTAGGCATGCTTATCTGAACCCCAAGGACCCACTGTGGGATCTCTGCGTACGATTCCTCCCAGTCTCCATACATGAGTGCCACCGCTTTCTGCTTCGCCATTCATGTCTTCCTGTAACATGGCATGAACTCGTAACTAGACTCTGTGGCTGTACGAAGCACCTTGATTGATACCGAGGCATCGACCCTGATCAACGGCATGATGAAGTCACATATCACATGATAATCGAGCTGTCTATGGTCACTAGAGACGTCAGTGGCCAAACATGTGTGCGGACCATTGTACCTACGCACTTCCCACAGATCCTTCCTTTTCCTTAGCGTCAGCCTAATAAGCTAGGTACACCCCTTCCCGTATTCCTTGCACTTATCTAGGTACTTCGCGTGATCGTATTCCATCACCCTGTACTCAACTCCCCGACGAATGTTGTAGTTTTTCATCGCGAGCACCGCTTCCTCCTTCGTATGAAAGGACTGCCCCACTACAAATTCTGCAGGAATATTCGACCCTTGTGATGCCCTTGCACCGTTACTAGAACCACTAGCTCCCGACCTGGACCAGATAGAGCGTCCAAGTTGAGATTCGATAGATGTGGCGGGCACTGCTGCGTGCTCGAGCTAGATATGTCTCGTTAAGGAGGTGGAGCAGGGCCTGTTTAATCATCCCTATCCTCCTCTATGAATTCAAGCTCCACATCAGAATCATCAGGTCTCAAAGCCTCTTCGACATGAGGATCGGGTTCTGGCACTCCCTCAAAGGCCGCAGGGATACCGGCCGCGGTATTGCTCCATCGGGTTCTGGCACCCCAAAAGAACGGGAGTCCCCTAGCTCAGTTCCACCTGTCGCCGCTTCAGCTTGTAGGTTAAAATCAAACGACGGAGAAGCAACCTGAGGTACATCTATCTCACGTTGATGCCTAGACCCAGATGGACCACCAGCATTTACGGGTCGAGGGTTGGGAGCGGATCCACCGGAGCTTGCAAGCGAATCAGCTACTTCCACAAAGAGCTCCATCGTTCAAACCTCTGGAAACTATCTGCGGCAATGAAACATAATTTTCAAATCTTCATCCCCTTCAATCGCAAGACAGCCATATTTCACACCTTGAGCCACAACGGAAATCGGAATTCGATAATATATCCTGACACGCTTCCTACTATCCAACCCAAGCTTCCTAATAATGATATGTTACAGCTCTGATATTGTTGTTCTCGATGTCAGAAATATATTACTTGGACTCTTATCAGTAAATTTAACACCCTCTCTACTTTTGTATCTAATTCTGTCATCCTGATGAACAAGGGCAACAAAGCTCTCATCACCTTCCATACCCACTTTCTCACTATCTCAACTTATGAAACGCTCTCTGGCTTTTATATACATTTTGGTGGCTGAGTTTCTTCAAGAACCGTGGCAGGGTGCAACTAAACCTAAAACCGTGGTACCCTGCCGCGGTTTTCTCCCATTTGTTGTAAAAAATGAAGAAACCATGGCAGCCTATGACTTTTCACCTAAACCCCCCTGGCTGTCACGGTTTTCATAGAATTATGATTCGGTGTAATTGAATCAAATTGCAGTGAATGGTATAAATGGGTAATATTGAGGGGCAAATGAAATATATACTAAGTTGCCCTTAATTTTATTTATTCACTCTATTTAGTATGTTTGCACTTATTTTTTTTATTAATTTTAATAAAAATTTAAGTGCCAAAAATAGGAAGTTTTATTAAAAGTAATAATTTTATATTTTAATATCATTTATAACTAAAATTAATTTTAATAAATACATTCATTTCAATTTTTTACAAATAAATTATAACTAAAACTAATATATGCTTTACAAATAAATTATTAATTATTATGGTTAAAATTTCATTATAAATAACTTTTTTTTAAGAAAAATATACTAATTTATAAATTAATTTCTTCAATATCATTTAAAATTATAAATTAATATATAATATGACTGATTTTTTTATTGTCCAATTTGATTATACAATGGAATTCTAGATGATAAAATATTAAGATATATTGAATTTATAAAAAAGTGCAACATTTATTTTATGACTTTCAGAAACACAATTAAATGGCTTGTTTTTATAAAACTTTTCCATCATATTAGGGCTTTTTAGTATGTTTTTGCTCAAAATATATGTTTAATATGAAAAAAAAAGAAAAAACGGACATTCAATATCCCAAATTTAATGTTAGATTTTATAGAAGTTTTATCGGTTTGATGGTAAGTCAAGTTTGATTTGTAAATTTGTTAACATTTGATTTTTATGTTTATTAGGTTTTAATTTCTATTTTTTTTGTTTTAATTTGATAAAATAAAGATTTTATTGAATTTATCCTTGAAAATTGTATATTTAATAGAAAGTATTGGGGTAATTGACAGGAAATACAAACCCTTTTTTTTTCGATCAGGGAAAATACAAACACTTTATCTAGAAAGTTGACCCACAAAATTTTGTTGGACTGGCTTTGGATGTTACTATCCAAACAGGAAAAACAATGCCCAACTTGCTACACCATCGGCCCACAGACCATGGCCCAATTAGTTAATGAAGATTTTCCCTTATCAAACACCCGCCTAATCTAAACCGAAGTGAGAAAGCTAAACCCAAAAAAAAAAAAAAACACCCGCCTAAACAGTTATCAACTTATCATTAATAAGTTGGATGTGGTCTATTTGTAATTTCAAATATTTCAGGGAAGATTCTCTAATTATTTTCCTTCAGTACGGATTAATTGTCAACCACACATAGGAAATCTCTTTACTTGGTCCATGATGGACCAGATTTATGTTTTCCCATGAACGTCAATTCCTAGTTTGGAGATAATACCGAAACCAAGAGAAAAGTTTTATAAGGATAAAAATTAAAAACTAAATATTTTATCAAGGATAAGGACTTTTGTTTTGGACATGGGCTACAGACTTATTTAAACTAACATTAAATACAAATAAGTATGTTTGGGCTTTTCTACATTTAATTTGCAGATTATGATCCAAATAATCAAAGTTGAAGTCACAAAAAAATAAAAATAAAAGAATCACCAAAAATATAATCAAAGTTGTGTTTCATGAAAAATAATTAAAGCTAGTATTTAAGTTTTGAACCTTTCTTTTCAAGAGGATAATGTTTCAAAATTTGCTCAAAACCAAAGTTCCTCATAATTGCGGATAATACTCTTCATTTCTCACACAATTAGTATTTGGATCATGAAAACACGTTCAAGTTTTTTGAACATTTTAATTTTTTGTTTGACTATTTTTTTAAAAAAAAAACACAGGTGTAATTTACTAGAAAAACTCATATTTAACTCATATTCATAAGAAATTAAGAATTCGCGTTTCCGTTGACTAACAAGTGTTTTACCATTAACTTTAAAAATTTATTCTCATTCTATCAATTCTATTTTTAAATATATTATTGATTTATTTATGGAATTCTTATTGTTTTTCTTCGTTTCTTTATATATTATTTATTGTTTTTATATTTTTTAATCATTTTTATTTGATATTGTACACTTTTATGTTTATTATTATTATTTTTTTATAATATCATTTATTAATTCTAATTAATAGAATAAATTTTAAAAAATTAACAATAAATAATAATAATAGTGAAAAATTATAGCTACTAAAAAAAAATACTAAGAATACTAAAAAAAATATATTAAAAAATATTTAAAAAATTAACTATTTAAGAGTAACTAATGTTGATTTATAATTTTTATACACTAAAATTTTGACTACTCAGTATGTACTCCTAATTTTTATACACTGTGATTCAATTAGGTGCATAGTTTTTATTACCTTGGGCTTTCAAAATCAAATCTTATAGATTCTAGATCAATCATGCTAGATAGTAAATAAATTTTTGGTCAATGATAATTAATAATAGGTAAAAGCCCAATAAAATAAGAGAAGTCTAACCCATAAAAAATAAAATCTAAATAAATAATAGTATTTTAAGTTTATCGATTAATATTGATTAACAAGATGTTGGTTAGTATTTTGGTTACCTAGACTTTCTCATGATTTGTTAAAAGTACATGGGTGTCTATTTTGATCAATTTGAATTAAATCAAAATAGTTATTAAATTTCTTATATAAAAAATTGGTGTACACTAACCCTACCAGTTACAGAATACTCTTTGTTAGTATATTATATGATTTTATAATAAATAAAACAAAAATAACAAAAAGAACAATAATGTTAAGGTTACTGATTATATCTTGTGACTTAAGTCTTGACTGATAACTTACATTTTATTTTATTAAAGTAAATAGGATGCCTATTTTCATCTATTTGAATAATATTTTAAGTGAACAAGTGGTTTTGGCTAACTAAGTCCAATCAGGTTATTTATTTTTATATTAAATAGAAGATTATTTCGATGTCAAATAGAATTTTATTTATGTTCAATTTTTTATACTATTTGACATCGAAATAATATTCTATTTAGCATAGAAATAAATTATTTGATTGAACTTGGTTAGCCAAAATTACTTGTTCAAATAGCATTATCCAATAATTATAGACGTACACATATTTTTTCAACCAAATCCAATCAAGTTGTTATTGTTCACGCGCTTACTGTTTATGTGCGCACTGTTTGTAAAAACGAACAAAAATTTATATGTACAACGAATATGTTTGTAAAAACGAACAAAAATTTATATGTACAACGAATATGTTTTATAGTTGACATGAACAGGTTTTATTATTTTTAAAATATGTTCATTTGCTTTTAAATTTTTTGTTCGTTCTAGTAATAATATTCTATTCGTGAAATTTGAATTTGATCTAGTTATTATTAATTCGTTCGTAAACTCATTTTTAAAAACATGTTCGATGGTTTTAAATTTTCTGTTCGTTCTAATAGAAATATTCTATTCGTAAATATTGAATTTGATTTTAATTACTTTGTTTTTTCAATTTTTGTATGATATTGATAAAAAGAGTATTATAAATTCAAACAAACTAACATATTCTTAAACTACTACGAATAGATTATCATAACTCATTTTTAACACATATTTTCAACCAATTTAAACATACGAACAAGTTTTTAAATTACCACGAACAAATTTTCAAAATTCATTTTTTCACACAATGTAACATTCATCAAATTCAAACCCACAAACTATTTTTTAAACTACCATGAAAAGATTTTTAAACTACTACAAACAAAAATTCTATTATGATGTGGTAGTTGTTGTTTTTCTTCTCCTTCCTCTTCTTCTTTCTCCTCTTCGAATAGAAAAATTAACGGCTGCGAAAGAAGAAAAAGAAGAAAAAGAAAAAGAAAAAGAAGAAGAACAACAACGACAACAATTACCGCATCGTAACAGAGAAGGAGGAGGAGGAGAAAGATGAAGTGAAGGCGAAGGCCGAGGAGGAGGAGGAAGACAAGGCGGAGGCAAAAGAGAAAGTGGAAGAAGAGAAAGTGGAGGAGGAGGAAGAAGAAAAAGAAGAAGCAGAGGCGGACGAGGAGGTGGAGGCGGAGGTGGTGATGAGGAGGAGGAGGAGGTGGAGGGTTGTGGGTGTCTATGAGTTGGGAAGAAAAAGAAGAAATGCATGTCTGTGAGTAAGTTAGGGTTGGGTTGTGTGGAAAGAAGAAGAAACGCATGAGTACCTTGGGGTTGGGGTTGTAGGTGCGTAATTTTATATGTGAGTGAGTGAAAGTGGGGTAGCTCACTTGGTTTAACTTGATTGGAAGAAAGAAGTGTACATGTAGTATGATTAATTGTAAATTATGGGCTTAATAGAAAAGAAGTTTTTTTATGAATTGAATACATGTATAAAACATTATTATACTATAGTGCATCAAAATTAAATTCAATTAGAGTATTTATCTAAAAACAATTTTAAATAATATTATTCAAATAATATTCATTTTATCAAAATCAATTTTACTATAATCTAAAGTCAATTTTATCAATCATGCAAATTCATTTTAAGAATAAATTTGTTTCAATATATAGTCAAACAAAACAGATTAATTAAAAATTATTTTTTCAAATAAAACAACGTTTCAAATTATTTTTTTTTACTTTTAAGATTAATTAATTATGTATGTATTTCAATATTCTTACGAGACATGTTTTGTTCCTCGTATGTCGAATTTCAGATTTAATTACTAATAATCATTTTAAATTACTAAAATGCAATGTGAAAGGTAATAAGAACAAAGTTTTAAAAAAAATGGAAAATACGTAAATTTCCCAACATAATTAAGCAATTCATCCCATCAAATACTCAACATCTTAAATGACATAGAAATAATAATAATACAAAATTATGATATTTAACTTACAATGATACTACATGTACCATCCTACATACCTATACACCTCATTTTTATAAATCAAAACCACTCTCACACAAAGAGAATGAGAAACACGCGCCTCACTCCCACTAGGCCCAAAACACGCTACCAGCCTACCGCATTCCTTTCGGTAACCGTTTTCTTTCAAAACAATAAACCACTCTCGTCTTCGTCACCATTCTTCAAGCACAGAAATACTCTCATTCCAAACACACTCAAACCGTCTTCAAGCAAAGAAACCGTCCAAGCACAAAAATCGTCTTCATCACTATTCTTCAGTCTTCGTCTTTATCTTCGTCAACTTCACTTTCTTCAGTTTCTTCTACATTCTCATTTCCTTTTCCTTCTCCATTCTCGTCTTCAACTTCAAGTAAGTTTTACTTCGATTCCTATTCTATATATTTGATTTTCTGTTCTTTTACTTTTTCTTCAATTTTTATTTTGTTCGCACATTGTTCTTCAATTTCGTCGATTAGATTAGATTAGATTAGATTAGATTAGATTAGGGTTTTTGTACTATTCAAATTAAAATCGAGTGATATGTAGTTAGTTTTATGTGTTGAGATTATACATTTAGGGTTTTTGGTGCTATTGATTAACATTTATGTGCTATGATTCACTATTTAGGCTATGTGCCAATGGAGTCATTCAATTCATATCCCCTGATTTGTTGCATGGAACTTCGATTGACCACTTGAGTTTTATGTTGGTAGTTGGTAATACTTCTATGGTTGGCTGAATATGCCCTAGAAATTTAGAATTAAGATGCTGTAATAGATTTGACATTTAACTTGATCTTCTTAGCATGGAACAAAGGACCATAACTTATGTCTTTGTGTTGTTGAACTTGAAAATGGTGCTATCAAATTCAGCCTAGTACAATGAAGATGTTATCTTACTTAATAGAAAACAGTGAATGAGTGAATAGCAACTAAGTTTTTGGGAACTTATGTAAGAGTTATTGGAAAATGATTTATTTTGTGTATTCCATTAAACCTCATCATTTTATCATTATAAGATGGAGTAAAGGCCTCAAATAACGTGGAAAATAACTCCAAAATATCATGATTATGTGAAGTATATTAAGTGAGTATACAAAAGTTAGTTTAATTGATGGCTTGATGCAATGTTGACTTTTTCTCTTATCACAATGTTCTTTTGTGTATTCTCTATTTTGAGCCTCTGGTTTTGTTTTCTTTTCTATGTTATGATTTATGGTTTCTGTCCTTATCACCATTTTTTCTGTGTTATTTAATCAGGTTTAAATAGCATTCAAACAAGCTACACCAAAAGAGAAAAAAATGAAGAAGCAAAAGAAGCAGGCAAAAGAAATATGATGTAAATATGTATTCTCAATAACTTGTAGTTCATTATTCAGTATCCTCATTATAAAAATCTAATAGTCTAAACTGATTTAAAAAAAACAATGTAAAAAACATTCGGAATAAGAAGCACGTCACAATCTGTAGCAAAGATATTCAATGCACTCAATGGTGTTCAAAAGTAACTAGTGGAAGACATGGGATTTGGTGCATTAGCCTATGTCCTAGATTTAAACATAAATCAAACACTACAAATGGAATTGATACACTATTTCGATAAGGACACAACCATGATCAGCACTTCATATCTGAAATTAAACTGATGTTATCTATCTTATATTACGATTTTATTTTTTTTTAAAAGTTTTCAAGTCATCTACCTTAAATTGTGTATTATTTACCTCAGAATGTTATTATTTTGATCTTAGCACATAATTTTTAACACATATATAACACATAGCATAGAAATATATGTGCATGATACATAAATTTAACCCACTCCAAAATTGAAAGCTTTCGGGCAGAATTTTAAAATCTTGAGCATAGCATATAAATTTTAACACATAGCATAAAAATCTGAATGCATCATATATAAAACTATTGTACTCCAAAATTAAAAATTTTGGGGCAAAGATTTTTGATATATATAGCTTAGCACAGAAATTTTAACATAGCATAGAAATGTGTGTGCATGACACATAAATCTAACTCTATTCCAAAATTATTAAAACTTAGAAATTTGAAATATTTTGAACTTAGCACAAAAATATTAAAACATAGCACAGAAAATTAAATCAATGATTCAAAAACTATAATTTAAATTCATGAAACCCTCAAACACAGAAAAATAGGGTCCCAGCATATAATTTGTTATACATGACACATAAATGCAAAATTGTCTTCAAATTCACATAATCCTTATTTTTTGACTAATAATTGATACTTTCTTCTTGATAACAGCTTCCATATTTATCTGTAACTAATGCACCTTTCACAAAGCTCAATTCCAAAAAAAAAAAAAAGATCAAGGATAGAAAATCAAAGTAAAAAACATTCAAATATGAAAATGAAACTCATGCAAAAAAGTACCTATTTTGACCTTTGTTCTTTTTTTTTTCTTCATTCCTTTTTCTCTTTTCTTTTACATGTTAAAAATTTATTTTTTGTCTTCTTAATTTTATTGGAGTTCCGTATTCTGACGGAGAAACCAACTCATTTAGCATAACCCTTGTAAAATTCCTCAGCTTCTTCAACTATCTTGAAACTCATCTCAATTTTTGGCACATATTGTTCATCAACATCGCATAAGAACCATTCCTTCAAATTACAGCACATAAATAATTAGCCACAACACATAGACAGTAAAAGTTACTCAAAAAAGTCACATTAAAATGCAGCACACAAAAGATAGACCACAACACAGAAAAATTAATTTTCAACACACAAAAACTCAGCTAAAGCACATAAAAAGTAAGTTACTCAAAAAAATAAAGTTAAAACGCATCACACAAAATATAAACCATAGCACAGAAAACTCGATCCCCAACATAGAAAAATGCATCTATTATATAAACATCTTCAATTAAAAAGAACATACCAATCCTCTTATCTGATTTCTTGATCTGAGATAAATTATCCATAACAACAAAACAAAAACTTGCAAAAGTCACAATCATATTCATCACTATCAAAACAAACATCATAAATTCATCACAATCGTGATCAGACGAAAAATGAGAGTGTCTAATCTTGAAACGCGTCGCAGTCCACCCATTCTCCGAAGCCGTCGCCATCGCAAATCCTTATCTCAGAGGGTCTAGCTTTCTGCATGCAGGGACGGATCCAGAATATAAACTATGTAGGGGCTGAAAATATAATTAAAAATTACTTAAATTTAACTTACGGTTTGTCTCATTAATAATTAATAATTAATAATTAATAATTTTATATAAATATATTATAATTTATAAATAAAAAGAATTATCTATCGTTTATAGTTTATATCTACTAAAACAATTATATATAAAAATGTTCGTGATTCATTAAGGTCTTAATAAAATAAATTCAAATATTATAATTTAATATGAAAATAAGGAAGTAATGGAAATCTTTGATAATTTTAAAATTTTACAAGTAATTGGTGGTAATCTTTGCACCAATCTTTTTATTATTAAAGATATAAAATATTTGGTCTAAAATATTTGGACTTTTAATTATTAGAATATTAGAAATAATTAAATAAATAATATTTAAATTGGAATTTTATTTATACTACATTATACATGGAATATATTTAATAATCTAATTATAAATAAAAAATTAATAATTAGTATAAAATTATTTCTATAATTATAATTATATTATATATTATTTGTTTTGGGTAGACTATGTTATATTACTACTATTAATTTGTTTTGAATAAAGTTGGGGGCCAAAGCCCAGTAGACTCCTTTGCATCCGCCCCTGTCTGCACGCAAATTCCAAGCCAATTCACATTTTCCTTTGTTGTGTGCATGTGGCGCGTTTTCTGTCGTTTGTTATGGGCCGTATAAGCGCGTGACCAATTTGGTGTGCACACAAGCGTACGATAGTATACATATAATTTTCCTTTAACTTTATATATATATATATATATATATATATATAACGATACATCTGCAAACAATTTGTACTTATTGAATGTGTCACTTATTATAAGCCATTAAATTTTATTAAATGAGAATTAAAGGATATCATTCAAAAGAATATTGATGGACTTTAATTAATATAAAATATTTTAGTACATAAATAAATAAATATATTTTTTATTTTAAGATAATATATCTTAAACAAATATAAAAAATATTAATACATAAAAATTATAAATATTTTTTATTTGTCAAAATATTACTTATTAAGAATGTGTAAATTTTTTATTATATTAAAAATAAATCCATATTAAGACGTTATTTATTATTGCAACAAATAAAATATGAAATAATTTAAGTTTATTTTGAAAATAAATATTATTTAACAAACTTAGTTATTTAAGATATTTTTTATTTTCATATGAAAAATCTATCATATATCAAGTATTAAAAAATAAACCTTATTTTTATTTATAAAAAATATTCATTTAATTATTATTTCATACTAAAAATATTTTATTCATTTGTAACGAAAAAATAATTTTTTCATTTGTAATTTACAAGTTTATCAATTACCATGGAGATCCATGACTGTGTGAGCGTTATGACTCAAAAAAACATTATCATTTAAAAAAAAAAGTACGTAATCATCAACGTACATATTAAATGTAAATGATTTTAAAAAAATAAATGTCAATACAAGATAGTAGATTTACTCAGATAAAATGTTTGGTGACAAATGAATAAATTATTTTTAATATGAAATAATAATTAAAATTAATACTTTTTTATAAATAAAAATAAGATTTATTTTATAATACTTGACATATAATATACTTTTCATAATAAAATAAA
>JASCZI010181603.1:26284-37373 GCA_036250425.1 Stylosanthes scabra
ATAAGTTTGTTAAATAATATTTATTCTTCAAAATAAATGTTAATTATTTTATATTTTATTTGTTGCCATAAAAAATAACCTCTTAATATAAATTTATTTTAAATAAAAAATAAATTTTACTCATTCTTATTAAATAATTTTGGTAAGTAAAAAATATTTATAATTTTTTATGTATTAATATTTTTTATATTTATTAAAAATATAATAAATATAAATAGAAATATATTTGTCTATTTTATGTACTAATATGCTCTATATTAATTAAGGTCCATCAATATTCTATTTATATGACATTCTTTTATTCTCATTTAATAAAATTTAATGGTTTATAATGAGTGGCACATTCAATAAGCACATAATGTTTGTGCTCGTTTTAGACATACCCATGTTTATAATATCTAAAATTATTAATTTATTTTAATAATTAATAAAAGCAAATAAAAAAATTTAAATTACTTTAAACTGATATTTATTTTTTCTCAGATATTTTTCATCCTTATAATGCTTTATCTAATTTTCTGGGTAGAGAAATAGAGACTATCAATCTCACATACACATAGTCACATGCATGAATTCATCACACGTCTACTGTTAGCATTCTGAATGTGCTTTTTCTTATTTATAAACTGTTGAAAATTTTTTTTACTCCTAAATTAGTAGTAGAACGAACTAATTTTTTTAAAAAAATTTATGTAGGTCTTATTTTCTTAAATTCTTATAATTGAGATTATATGGGTCAAACTCAACCCAAAAGCTAGGTCATGGGATAAAAAATGTCTTACACCTATATATTCTTAAAAAATCATATCCTTGATCAATATGAGACTCGTAATACATTTTTTCATGTTAAAAATGATCATCTAGAACGTTAATTTACTGATGGGTGGCCGAACAACATGAAATCAGATAAGCTATCATATGAGATCGGATAGACTTGTAATATAAATGTAAAAAAGAAAGTCGATACTAACCAATTATATCAGCGGGCATTTATCCCTTCCCTAACAGAGGTTTCGAGTTCAACCCTCTACCCCAATATATCTTTCTGAAAAAAAAAATTGAATCTGCGCTTTCCTATTTTTATTTTCTCAACAAATTAAAACACCATGGTTAAATCAATATAAAAAATAATTTAGGTCTCAATCTCCAATCCCCAAAAATCTCTTTATTCTTTTCTCTTTTACAATAAAATATAAATTTCGGTTGTTAATAACATGTTCTAAAAGTAAAATGAGTAATATCCCAAATCGGTATTATAAAAAATTGCTAAGACATTTTCATCTTCAACAAGTTTAATCACCAAAAAAATCTTCAACAAGTTTTAATCTTTTATTTTGTCAGACAAACTAGTCATTATCATTATTATTATTTAATAGAAAGACATGATAATCATCCCGAGAAACTTTTAATTTTTATATCAGTTTACACATATAGACAGACAAATAATACGATATAAGGACTCGAATATAACCTGACAAAAATGTTTTAGTTGGACAAAATACTGAAAAATAGGCAGGAGGCATTGGAGAGGAAGAGGAGAACCACTACTCGCTCCAGCGATTTATCATTTTATGGAGATTGGCCAAGATTCTTGCAGCTGCCAAGAGGGCGGTGACACTTTGGAGTTTTCTTTAGGCAATGACAATGCATGACCATGACCATGAGAATGGGTAGGTTATGGGAGGGCAAAAGAATTTTGTGTCTTTGGGCACTCACGGAAAAATAATTTCGCTAAACTTTTGTCCTTGTTATCTCCTCCCTCTCAGTTCCAAGGACAGAAAGTTTGTCTCTCTTTTTTCATGGGACAAAAAATTTTCAATTGCTTCATTTTCGTCTTCGTATCCAAAGACAACTGCTAAATGCACCTTTAGATCTTCAAACATTCAATGGCATTTCACATTTGTGCAAAAAAAATCATAATAATTCTTCACAACTTTGTTTGACTTTTATTTTAGAATTTATTGAAAAGTTGATATATCTGGACACTAAAAATATTAATTTTTCAATGAATTCAAAATATTGAAACGCATACATGGTAGTTATTTCAAGACTAAAAATGTTATTTACACACCAAATCAATTATTAAGTATTTTTTTTATACATATATGTATTGGTTAAGTCATTTTTAATATATATTCTATATTTTAACATGTATTTTATACTAATAACTGATTTAATGATTGAATTTTAATGTATATCCAACATAACCATTTTAATACAAATGAAATATTACTTTACCGTGTGCACTTAACCTTGGAAGTTGTTGGCCACGAATGCAATTCAAGCTGTCTTTGCTCCTTAAATATAAATTCCAATGAATTTTGCACATCGGAATAATGCTATTAGTAATAAGATTTTTATCTTTTATTTTACCTATACATACCATGATTCTATGTTAATACAACATGAGCACCTTGTCAAATGCTCTGTTTTTGAAATTTTCAACAGCTTTATTGCCTTTCAAAGCTTTGGTTTCTCGTTCAAAGAAGAAGTTACATTGTTAATTTATGCAAAATTAAAAGTGCATCAGACGCAAATCCTCTTGAAGCATTTAGCTGGTTCTCTAAACCCGTCTCCTATTTTTATATATCTTTCTGAATTTTTTCAATGAAACTCATCATGGTCTTCAAACTCTCATCATCTGGAAAGGAAGAGAGAGAATTATTCACATAATTATAGGGATACATATATCACAAAAGATCGCATATTTGAATGGAGGTAATACCCAATTTTGGTGACTGAAATTTTTAGTGTGCATCAAAATATTCTAAATAGCCAAATTAGTTTTTAAATTTGTAAATTATAATTCTTTTTAGTCTCTAATTCAGTCATCGTTAACACATGAGTGAGATAACGTAACTAATAAGACTTCAATATAATTAAACAGGTGTCTTAAATTGATTAATTATACTCATTTTAAGTTAATTGTTTTACATTGGAGTAAAAATTAAAATATATATAATTAATCAAATTGGGATATCTATATAATTAAGGGAAAGTATATGTAATCAATAATTTTTAAACCAACAAATCAGCCAACAAAAAATAGAACATCCATAACCACTATTTATAGAACATCCACGATCAAAGTTATAGAACATCTGAAACCTACAATAACTATCAACTAACTTTAGAAATAGAACATCCGAAACCTAAAAACAGAACATCCAAAACCTAAAAAAATAGAACATCTAATTTAAGTTGTTAGCTGATGTTGGCTGAATTTTTATTGGTTGCCTATAATTAATTAATTATATTTAAATCTTAACAATATTACCTTGTTATTAAAAATGTCATGTTAACATTTTAATATTTTATATTATCACTGTATTAGCAATAATTAAATTTAGAATTAAAAAAGTTTACAATTTATAACTTTAAAAATCAATTTGATCATTTCAAAAGTTAAAAACTATTTTAATGTACTTTAGAAATTACAAATTAAGCATTACCTCTATTTGAAATTTTGAATGATATACAACCTACCACATTATCAACATGAATTATATGATGTATATGGCAACTTATAATTAGCCACGTACCTAATCTAGGTATTGTATGTCCTTTTGGATGGTGAATCACCACAGGCTCAACACAAGATTCTATTAGTTCGCTCCCATATTGTCTCAAAAAATCTGTCTCCCCTACAGTAACCATGAAGGCAATTTAAAACTAAAAAATTAACTAAAATACCCTGAACAGTTAAGCAGGCGTTAAAATATGTTGAACCCTTCATACCAACTCATTTATCTACTTAAATGGACGGATTTTACAAAATAAAAAACTAAGCATATTAAAAACGTGAACTATACAGCCGAGTCCAATCAACTTATAAAGAAAATTGATTTTTTTTTGGACCTTTTTTAGTTTTGGTCATGTGCTTTTGGACTTTAAAGTTGACTAATCTGTATTTGGCATTTACTAAAATCTAAGGTGTGCCCTACTTAGTTTCTAACATCAAGAAAATAGTTTTCATGACAAAAACAATAGAATAGTGTTAACCAAAAATAATTTTTTTAAAAAAACAAGAGAATAGTTTCGGTTTCACATTCCACAGGTTATTATATTTTTCTTAAAAAAAGTTTCAGTTTCACCCTAAAATAATTTTTTTAGATGGCTTTAGTTTCTAGTTAAAAAGAATAAAATAAAAGGTTTCGCGGTATTATTAGATTAAAGTATTTTTTATCCTTGAGCTTGGCCCCGATGTATACTGGAAAAAAGTATTTCTTATTTTTTGGGCCACAATCCAATTCTTCTGTGCCAACCATGATTGTGCAGTGGTCCAATAGTCCTTGATTCATACCCTTCAAGTTCATATTTTCGAACGTAGAAATCCACTCAGCATCCACCATAACACGATCAATTCTACTGCAAGACCTCCCCCATATCAACTGTATTTTCTTCCTGTTAGTTCCAGATCAATCAGCTCCATGAAATCAATCAATTCTTTAAAGTCCTTGTTGCTTTGGGTTAAACTTTTGCAGTTTTGCCTTTCCTGTTCATCAGTGATCTCATTCAAGTCACGACCCACCATCATAGGCACCTCCCAATCATCCCTAACCTTCAATAGATCATTCCAAAATACAGTTTGTCTTCTCTGGTGTGCGGCCCATACACTGAGCAGATAACACAAGATTTCTTTTCCTTAATCAACCTTTTAGAGCAATCCATCTATCTCCCTTTATCACCAATTCACAATCAAAGAATTCTTTTTTCCAGACATAGAGTATGCCTCCCGATGTGTTGATAGCCTTCACCATTTCCCAACAAAAATCAATGCTGACTCCCTAGAGTTTGTGCACTATTCTCTTATCTAATTTTTCTTTCTTTGTTTCTATTATACCTGTCAAGTTTGCTCTGCGTTTTTGACACAGGTTTCTCACCATTTCAGTTTTACCACCATCCCCTAACCCCTAACATTCCACAAGATAACTTTCATTTAGAGTTCAGTTTCACACCTGATTGGATGATTCTTTTATAAGCATCCAAAACTAATATTCTCCTAGCCCGTCCTCTGCCACCACCTTCTATGTGCTTCTGCTCCCCCCTTTTCGATCTCTCCACTGCTCCTTTGCCACCAATCAGGTCTCTTAGGAACACGTCATCATTGTCCTCGTGTAGAAATAAGTCTCCTTTACAAACTCGTCTCGTTTTCGACGCCTCTGCATGCTCGTCGACCGTCTCTGGAATATTGTTATCGTTCTTTCATTGCTTACCCTTATCACGTTAGGGTTGCATAGTTTCTCTCCTCTATTCACTTGCTCCAATCTCTCACTAGAATGATCCTAATCCGCCTTGAGTTCTTTGTGGGCGTGGATCCCATTACTGCATGGCCTGAACTCGAACGGAAATGGATAGGATGATCCATTGGACTCACTGATCCTCTTATCAGAATGCCCACCCATTTTATATTGTGCTTTCCCATCTCCTCTTTCCTTTCGGACCTAAAATTTTCCAATCCCAACGTCTTGTAACGGAGCTTCCCTACTTCTTGGTCCACCAAAGAGATTTCCAACCCTTTCTCTCTCGTCCAATATGCCCTTTTCTTTCATTAATTCCATGTCGGCTTCTCCCTCCATGCGCATGCCATGCTTCACAGGTTCCAATTCTCGATTCATGGAATCATCAATGGCAACTTCAATTTCAACGGCTCTTTTATCATCCACATCATCATGACCCACCCCTTCCACTTCTTGGTTCTTCTCCTGCTCGACATGCAATGACGCCATGGACAGGGGAACAGAGTTTCTCACCACCTTGTCGTCTCATACACTCTCTTCCGAATGAACCTGCCTACTTAAAACTTCTCCACTGAATTCTTTGATATAGACATGAAAGACCGTCCCATCGCATCTAATTGACACCCACTCTTGGATGGGCTCCGATTGGAAGAAGTCAATAAGAATCCTTGCCACGCTGAATAACATCTGTTCCTCTATTAATTCATCATGCATAACAAACTTTGCATCCAAGCCTTTTGGGATCCTTTTAAATGTGTCCTCGCTCCAAACATGTAACCGCAGACCCATCAATTCCAACCAAATTCTTCTTGAAAATGACAATTTGAATCCCTAGTATGCCCTTACATCATCAAAAGTCTCTGCAAAGACTGCCTCTACCAGAGCCTTGTCTCTAAACTCAATCATATCCATGGATAGAATGCATTTCCTGGGGCCAAGGTCTCTATACTATATCTTTTCGAAATGCTTCTCAATCTTATTAAAAAAACTCTACTACTGCACCGAATTTAATGGGTTCAATGAATTCAGCGAGAATACGTCTATCCAGTAATTCATTCTGTTTTTCAGAGACCATTACATCTACTTTTCTTTTATCCTTTGTCTGTTGCTTTGTCTCCAACGTCTTCATCTCCATTGTCACATTTTGTTTCTCCTGACCTGATTGCTCTTTGGTTGATTTTGTTATCCACTTGTTATCAATACCTTCATTATTTTCTTGATTTCCTATATATGTACAAGTCTACAACATTACCATGGAACCCAAACTCCCTATACAAGAACCTCTTTGTGATATGATCTGGTAAGTTATCAACAAAGATCGAATATGTCTCCCTATCGACAGTCGCCCATTTGTCACCCATTCTATCGTTGAACCGCTCCTATTTTTCCTTTTTTCTATTTCTTTGAACCTGCCAGTCGTTAACATCTTCAGCGCCATTGTTATGGGCTCCATTGGTTCCTATGACCACGTATCTCTAAGACTGTGTTACTAACCCGTTCCCACCCACCCTAGCACTTGATGCAATCCCCCAGGCCTCCCCCCTTGTCTCTTCCACCAATATAGCTAGTTCCATCACAGTGTTTCGCCCTCGCACTCTCCTCCTTGCTCACACCATTAGCACCCAAAACCCTAGCAGAGCCTCCCATGATACAATATAAGATACCTTGCACCACTAGATAGGTCCACATTGATGAATTATAGAAGAGTATTGAACGATTTTGAAGCGTTGTTGGGATTGAAGATAAACTTTGATTAGTCGGCTATTATCGGAATCAACTGCAGTAATGAGAAGATTGAGGAAGATTGCAGAATACTAAACTGTGGAAAGAAAGAGTTGCCAATAAAATACTTGGGGATTTCCTTGGGTGCAAACTCGAGAAGACTTAGCACGTGGAAACCGATGATACAGAAAATCGAAGATAAAGTCAATGCAAGGAAAGGGAAAATCCTAACCAAAGCAAGTAAATTAGTATTAATTAAATCTGTTTTGGAGGATTTACCTATGTATTACCTCAATATTTTTAAGCTGCTTAAAACTATTGCAAAGAAAATTGTATCTTTACAAACTAGATTCTTCTAGGGCAAGCCTGATAGGGGAAGGGGTATGCCATGTGTTAGATGGAAATTGTACAAAAATTAAAGAGTTTAGGGGGTCTTGGTGTAGCCGATGTTGTCTTATAAACTTCTACTCTTTTGTTCAAATGGTGGTAGGGATATGAAAAGGAAGACTACTCACTATGAAAGAGAATAGTTGACTCTTGTAATCGGATGATGGAGGATTAGTGGTGGTAGCTGAAGCTAGGAGTGGGAAGGAGGGGGTGGTGAATGAGATAGAGAATTGTGTGAGTTTTATCGAGAAGGGCTACAATTGGTGGTTGAGGATGGGAAAAGTGTTAGATTTTGGCATAGCTTGTAATTGAAAAGGGGAGTTTTGAAGGAGTTATTCCCTAGATTTTTTATGTTGTCCGTTAACAAAGATTACATTATTAATGACTGTGATTTTTGAAATGGGTTGGTATGGACATGGAGTTTTTGTTGGAGAAGATCCTTGTGGAATTGGGGAAAAGAAAAATTATAGGAGACGATGTCCATTTTGTGTCAAGTGGGTATAAATGAAGGAGAGGTGAATAGGTTAGTGTGGAGACATGAGGGAAGTGGGGAGTATTTTGTGAAGTCTTTCCTGTAGCTAATATACAAAAAGAGGGAGCATGGAGGAGAGGAAAATTTGTATAGTTTCACCAAGACCCAAACGATAAACTAGCAAAATGTGGAATAATACAACAGATGATGACATCCTTTGTAATGTGTGGAGATCACCTTGAAACTGTCCAATGATGCATGAGCATCATTAGAAGGATTTCTCATGAATTTACTTGGTTTTTAAGAAAGAAATGACCTCTTTGACAAGCAAATCCATATCTTTTGATATCAAACCTTTGATTAGTTATAATTGTTATGATTTGCAGGAAGAAGAAGAAAAAAGAAGGGAATTGAAGATGAAATAGAAGAAGATCAAGGAAGAACAAGAGGAGGAAGAATTGAAGAAACTTGCAAGTTAAGAAAGATTTTCAGGAACCAAAAATCCATTGAAGTTTTACACGCCAAAGTGAAGTGCTACACACCAAACACTTAGAGAATTTTGAAGCTCAATGGAACCCCAAATGTTAGTGGCGTGTTACACTTCAATCCCAAGTGTAACACGCCAAAGACTTGAAGAAATGGGCTTCCTGGAATCATTGAACAAGCATGGTGTGTTACACTTCAAAAGTGAAGTGTAACATGCCATTGAGGCCACAAAGGAGTGGCGTGTAACACACCAATCCCAAGTGTTACACGCCACTTATATAAAATGCTACTGGAAGTGTGCAAATCCCAAATGTTACACCCCAATGTGGCGTGTTACACGCCCCCTACACTTCACACACAAAGTGTAACACCCCACTAGTTCCATAGCCCCGGGAACTTCAAAATTTAATAATTTGGAAGAAATGACAAAAATACACATGAATTATTATACGATGGACGAAAGTACACATGAATTTTTTTAATGACTTAAATGTATACATAAATTTTTTAATGACCCAAATATACACATGAAATATTCTAGTAAGGGACAAAAGTACACATAAATTTTTTGGGAAGATAAAAAAGTCATGTGTACTTTTGTCCAACGATAGAACATTTCATATGTACATTTGGGTCATTAAAAAATTCATGTGTACATTTGGGTCATTAAAAAAATTCATGTGCACTTTTGTCCACCGTGTAATATTTCATGTGTACTTTTGTCCCTTCTTCCTAATAATTCAAGTGTTTACTTGTGGTAGAAGACTTTGGATTTGATTAAGGGTAATTCAATTAGCAATTGGAAAAGTAAGAGGAGTTTAATTCAAGGACAAAGTTGTAAATTGTTAGGAGATATTTTAGATATTAGATTAGATTAGATTAGGTGAATTGATTTGATTTTGATTATATTAGATTTGATTCTGTTTTTTGTTTTAGGTTTTCTATTTGATTATAAATAGGGATTCAACCATTAGGGCTGAGTACTTAGTTTTTCCCGTAGACTTTTATTTTGCAATTCTAGTTTTAGAATCATGATCAGCTAAACTCCATTGTTGAGGATGAGGAGCTTTGTTCATTCCGGCATAGCTTATTAATTCAAGTTTTCTACTTTCTTCGATTTCAAGTTATTGGTCAGATTCAAGATTTAAGTTTTTGATTCTTCATTCTTACAGAATTAGGAGTACTGAGAGGTATACTTCTTCTATGTTGTTTTGATTATTTGATTTGAGAGAATTTTAGTAATCATAACTAAGGTTGAAAACTTATTTCTCATGATTTATCAATTGAACTAAAGATAGGAATTTGATAAATGTGCAACACTTTATTATGTTAAAATCTTCAATTGGTTTAGAACTAGCTTGAATACGTGACATACAATTCAACCTAGGATCACTTTTGAGTTTTAATAAGAATTGAATCAAAATCTGTGCTTAATCTCTTTTCTTAATTGATTAGTCAAGAGATTGATAATTGGTTAAGTTAAGGGAAACTAAATCACTAAAAGATTAGGGTTTAGTTAATTAGGCTTCGTTGGGAATCAACCATTACTTGCTAAAGAAGAAAGTGAATTCAAGAATTAGTAACTTAGGGTAAAACATCTCTAAATCCTTAACTCATTTCATTACTATTTTCTCAATCTCAATTTGTTTCTCAATATACACGTTACTTTTGTGAATTGTTACTTTTCTGTTTTGTAATTAAATTTCTAAACTCTCTATTTTAGTGATTTTGTCTAATCAAAGGGTTAATTAATCATTATTATTTAATCTGTCAATCCTCGTGAGAACGATATCCACTCACCGTGGTATTACTTGATACGATTCGGTATACTTGCCGAGTTTAGGATTGTAAAATCCGTATCATCCAACACCTATTCTTCAATTGTAATGTGTCATGGGCGCTATGGAACAAAATACTAGGCGACTGGAACTTGCTATGGGCATGGCCGGGGAACTCAAAAAGCTGTTTTGAAGCATGGATTTCGTATTTGTGGAGGAAACCAATGAGAGAAACTTCTATATGGAATGCCCGAAACAATAAGATATTCAAAGACAAACATAAGAGACTATAGGAAATGTTCAGAGAAGTAATCACCCTCAAAGACATAGGAGTGCATGACTAGGTCGAAAGGAACATGAGCATGTGTGGATGAATCGATACTACTACTCTATTAGGAGCCACTTATAGTTAATTTAACTGGAAGTTTAGATATATAACTTGCTGTGTGATGCATATGCATCATAGGTTGTTTTTAGTCTCAATTTCTCTTTATTATTATGCTATTCTTTGTGAATTAAGGTTATTAATTGATCAATCAAATAAACTTGATGTTCTTTGAGTTGTGTTTGTGTTTTAGAGAAATTCACTAAGAGTTTTAGGTAATTGAAGACCATTTGAAGAGAGATTAAAGCAAAGAAGATGAAGAAAAGGACCAAGGACTCCATGTAATACGTCACATCTCACGTTAAACGTGAGAAATGAAGGATTTGAGACAGAGCCCACACGTAATACGTGGGGCACTCATGTATAACGTGAGTTAATTCCACAATTGGGTGCATTTGGACAGAGATCCCACGTTATACGTGAGCTCCCCCACGTCATACGTGGGCAATTCAACGTGCAAGGGACTTCAGGCAGTAACCCCACGTTATACATGGGAGCTACATGCGTGGGAGTAAAACATCAATTTCAGCAATTCACCAATTCCATTCCAAATCCAAGACCGTTTGAGCATCAATTCCATTCATTAATCAAGGGTATAATTGGAAGAATCAAGAGAAGA
>JASCZI010181604.1:0-12217 GCA_036250425.1 Stylosanthes scabra
TGAAAAGAAAAGGGGCCTTCTTTTTTTCGGTTCATTAAAAGGAGTCTATTCCTTTAAGCCTATACGGTGCCGTTTTGGGAAAGAAAAATAGGATTTTTTCAAAAAATTAATTTGTCCAATTACAAGGTGTCACTTAACTTGTGACTTGGCCATTTAACTTACCATGTCAGACAAGTCCGTTACTCTTTGACGGATCACACTCATGAAGGATCAACGTGTCTAACTTTATTAATTGTTGGGGACTATTTTGTTATTTTATATTAATTGGGGACTAAAATGTCCGACTACAAATTACTTGGGTACTAAAATGGGTTAACACTCTTTTTGATATAAGTCTTAGAAAAGCTTCCGTTTCTATATAATAAATATACTTTGCTTGTTACCATGGATGAAGGGATTAGCAATTTAGCATTGAGGAGGTATGCAATTAGGAAACATTGATTTTAAATTGTGAGAAATGAGAATCCAATGCGAGGATAGAATACTGTTAAATTATTAATAGATTTTTGCGGTTTGGAAAGCAAAGCACATCTATTATGGGAAGCCACTTGGATCTGTAAGCCATTCCATGTTAAGACGTATAATCTATGCATAGAATAGAATCACAATTATTTTATTTTATTTGCATTCAATTTAAGTGTCTCAGTAAAACATGTGATTTCACCTGGTATTTATTTATTTTGTTTGACTGTTGACGGGTAATTTCGTTTATTATTAATTAATATTATATGCTTTGCTTTGCTTGATGGTGATTTTTCTTTTTTGAGATTCAACACTCCCTCCTTTCTTCTTCTTCTTCTTTTTCCTTCAAACCTCATAAACCAATCCAAAACCCTCCTCTCACTTCCTCTCTTACCATTCTCTCTCTCTCTGTGTCTCTGTCTCTCTTTCTCTCAAAAAATGGCGAGTCCACCGTTGGTGAGGTTCCCGATCTTCACGACTGTGAGAGCGATTGGCGTCGCCGTCACCGTTCTTCTTCTCATTTGGGCCCTTCATTTCAGAGGAGGCCTCGCTCTCGTCTCTGACAACAAAGATCTCATCTTCAATGTAACTCTCTCTCTCTCTCTCTCTCTCTCTCTCTCTCTCTCTGTTCCATTCTAGATTCCAGAATCTTCCACTGAATTGATTTTGACTGTGATGGAAATCTTTTGCTTTGTGATTATGCTATTTGGACCTGTTATTACTTATGATTAATTTAGCTCCATTTTCTTTGATGTAAGCTTGTTATGCATTTTCAACGTTTTGTGAGAAATGTTATTGAGTACGATTTTATACTTTTATTAAACCCGTTTTTCCTTTCTTCTACAGGTCCATCCAGTGTTGATGGTGATTGGGCTTGTTCTGATCAATGGTGAAGGTAAATGTGTTTCCATTTCTATTCTCTTAGATAGGAAATATATGGTTAACTGTTTGGTATATGCATGATAAAATCTTTTCGAAACTTTATAGGATCCTATCATGATAATTATTTGCAGTAATCTCCATTAATGGAATTCTTAGCAGATGCTAGAAATGATAAATGAAATTTGTGGGTTAGGTTAACTGATTGGAGTAATCTAATTGCTTGTTTGATGCAATAAATGATCACGTTTGGCCTTTGACTTTTGGCGCTAAGATTTAAGAATTATTGATACGCATTTGGCATTTGACTTAGTGTTCATAATTGTTGATCCATGATATCTTCATTGCTTGATTCTCATTTGCCCTTGGTTTTGTCATTTGATGGTGATGAACTTTTGGTTCTTTAGCCTTTCTCATTTTAACAAATAAGTGTCATGTTTGCACGAAATTGCTCTGGAACAAACATGAAGTTCAATAAGATTGTACATGTTTTGTATTCATTTATGAATCCTGTCCTTCAAGAAATACTACTTCAATGCCTAGTTTTTAACTTTCAAAAAAGATGAATGAGAAATAGCAATACAGATTGATCTTAATCATTGTCATAGTAATTTGACATTTTCAACTCGGATTAAAATTCTACGTATCTTAATCTTATGAGTCATCCCCTGTCATATGCTTGTAGTTCTGAGAACTGCACTTTGTTCCATAGACATTCCTTTTCATGGAAATGGCACGCCTAGAACAAATGTTTAAGAGGCAGCACAATTGGCATAAACCATGTCGAATGAACTTGTTGGTTTAAATTCTATGAATTTCCTGTTACTCATTTGTTCCTAGTTCGAACTTTTTATTTTGTTACATTCAATGTTTGTTATTGCGTTGCATTGTGCAGGGATGCTTGCATACAAGACATTATCTGGAACAAAAAGCTTCAAAAAAACAGTGCATCTCACGTTGCAGTTTCTGTCTCTAATTTTGAGTTTAATTGGTGTCTGGGCTGCTTGGAAGTTTCACATTGACAAGGGCATTGACAATTTCTACAGCCTGCATTCTTGGTTGGGTCTTGCATGCCTTTTCCTATTCTCCATCCAGGTATCTTTATTATGGATTTATGGTAGTTACTTGTTATATAACTAGATCAATTAGGACATTCCAATGCACAAGACTCTCACTTGGTGGAGTTTTGAGAGGATAGATGTACTCACCTGTGGCTATTCTCAAACTCAAGTTAACTCATAAAAATCTTACAAGATTAAAAGTTTAGGTTCTCAAAGAAAGTGTTTGATTTTTACCAGCATACTTTTACATGTTTATGACTTATGTGTTGAGCTTTACAAATCAGATTTCCCTAAACTCGGCTTTAGGAGTTTAGGTGAACTCTCAAGTTTGATTGTTTTGTTCATCCCTCTGTTAGAGGAGACGCTATTCTTGTATTTTAACTTCTCACAAGACAACCATATATTTTTGTGGCAAAAACTCACCCTCTATAGAGATAAATTTGTTCTACTTCGGAAAATGAATTCAGATATTTGACTTCTTGCTGTATTGTTTATCAGTGGGCTGCCGGATTTGTGACATTTTGGTATCCAGGAGGTTCGAGGAATAGCAGAGCTGCGCTTTTGCCATGGCATGTGTTCTTTGGGATGTATATCTATGCTTTGGCTATAGCTACAACTGTTACTGGTATTTTGGAGAAATTGACATTCCTTCAGATGAACAACGTTATATCGCGCTATTCCAATGAAGCCCTGCTGGTCAACACTTTAGGCATCTTGATCGTCAGTTTAGGTGGATTTGTCGTTCTTGGAATCGTTGCGCCATCTGCCGGTAAAGCAGAAACCGTAAGAGGAAATGAATAACTAGATATAGTGTTATGCTATACTGAGTGTAGATGATTAAAAACAAAAAAAAATGAACATGTGTATCCTCTCTGATACAACATTACATGGATTTATGAAGAAACTCTTTAAACGTGTATATATGCTTTATTTTCTGTTCAATTTACTTAGCTATTTTACCTTGGATGAATGACTGAATGAGAACTTGAGAAGTAACTTTTAAATTCCAACTATACGGTATTTCAATATTGACTTCTTATGATTACAGGTAAGATAAAGAGAATTATGTTAAGACGAAAATGTGTACATAATTTGGAAGTAAATATATGTGCATGTATCCACTTTTTGTCACATTTTCATCCGGTCAATTTTTCTTAAATAGATTAAATATTTTCTTTCGAGTAATGCTACATTATCGGTACATTTTATCAATTTTTATCAATTTTAGCCGGCAAAATCAGCAACCACCTTTTCAATTGACTAAGATGAAAAAACTCAAATACAAAGTAAGAAACTAATCATATAAAAAGATAATGATAACTAAGTTAAATAAAATCGGCTGATGATATAGTTTTTTTCCTTCTTTAAGATTTTTAAAAATCAGTTTTTTTAATGAGGATTTTTATAATTTGTTTAATAATGTAATATGTCAGTCAATACGAAAGAAAATGAGCAAAACTATAATTTGCTAGATCCCGAAGAATTTAAGAAGTATTATATATTTGGAGAATTTTATAATAAAAAGGTGTTTGGGGAATAGATTATAAAATGAAGAGATATGTGTAAAGTTATTTTAAAATTTTTTAAAAATAAAGTGATACATTCTTTTAGATAAAATATATTGATATATGAGAATAGATGTTCATCTAATTATCTTTTCATCGTTTTAACTATTTGTGATAACATGCACCTATTATATACCGATAATATCTTCAAAATTTTGAAATGCATTTTTTTTCGACTTAGTAATTTTTTTTTGGGTGAAATCTTAGTAATTAAGAAATATTTTAGGTTTAGAGTGGACTAAGCATTGAAAATGGTTACACTTGAGTGAACCGATCTCTGGACTAGTCTAAATTGATTTCACGTTTTTACTACGTTTAATATTACATAATTATTTCAGCAGTAATTAATAAATATAAAATAAATTGTTTTTCACTATTTTAAACTGATTTTTTGTTGTCTGGTATATTTTAAAATATATATATGCAGAGAGATATATAGTTGCTCAATAAAAGAAATGGTTGAAGTAGTGGATAGTAATTATTATGCAGGCTTTCAGTTGCATTGAAATAGTGTGTACAAAAGCAACATAAAAAGATCGAAACAAGAAATCCCCACACGTACTAACTGAAACAAGTAACAACACATAGACGAGGCAAAATAAATAAATAAATGAATTGAAAATAGTATCATCAATTACCATCTTTATTATAATAATGTTTGCATGAGAGGTAGAGGGGGTCCATGCATATGCATATCATCACAACTTTAATTTCATGAAGAAACTTCCATACATACACATTCATCTCTATCTATCTCATTGAATAATTAAGAAAGGAAGAAGCAAGCATGTGAAAGAGAAACAAACTAAGGTAAGTAAGAAGCAAGTGAAGCTCTCTCTCAATGCAATCCACAATCCATGGGAATAGCCAAAGTACCAAACTGTCTCCTGGGTGGGTAGTGATTATGGCTTGGCTGTGCACATGATATCTCTGGTGGGGGCCTATCTCTACTTCTTCCATTTCCATATCCCACTCATTCATCGTCAACACCAATTCACTGACATAGATCTTCTCATTTTAAGAGCTGCTTATATATATATATATATATATATATATATATATGGACGCCTATATAATTAAGATCTTCTCAATGGAGTGGGACACACACACCCATTACACATTTACACCCTCCTTTTTATGATTTTTTTTTTTACATATATTTTTTTTTATATATATTTTTCTTATTAAAATTGTGTTAAGGGATATAATGATTGGCAATTAATCTACGTGTATTATTTATTGTACACCTTCATACACTCTTGTATTTTTCTTTTATTTTTATTTTTGTGTTGAAGTATATTATTTCCGTGTCATACGTAACTGTTTCTGTACTATCGTATATTGTATTCATGTGTTTTCTGAATTTTTCTATACGATATTTATATTTTTCGTGTTATAAATAGAATATATGAACATATAGAATTACTAATATTTTTATGTGTTGATGTTTACATTTATGTATAAATACATGTTTTGTGAATTTTTTAGTATTAGTGTTTATATTTTCTATGTTATAAATAGAATATATGAATGTGTATATAATGATACATGTAATATTATCGTAATGATTGGTATATATATTCGGCTAAAATACTTAAATACCCATATTTTAAAAACTTATTTTTAAAATATCCTATTTTAAAACTATTGAGTCAGATGTCCGATAATGTCAAAAATTTTATGTTTGAAAAGTTTAAAATTTTAAACTCGAAAAGTTTTTTTTTTATGGAAGGTATATATTAAAGAAATAATCATTTGATGAGATCTGCAATGTTAAAACTCGAAAAAAATATCATTGGCTTTTCTAGAATGCAGGTGTATTATTTATTATAAAAAATCTCTTTCGTATGCTTTGCTGCATCAAGTTAGGTGACTATTCACGTGAGAAAAAAAAAGAGGATATTGATACAGAAATATACCCATGTGATATTAAATCATTTAATTAATCAAATATATTAAATTATCAAATTAGATACAGTGATTACATATAGCTGAAATAAATGGATTAATTATGATCGAGTTAATTACAAGAATAATTAGGAAAATAGCCACAAAATTAAATTTTCTTTTTATAACCATTTAAGTTGCCTTTTCCTATCAATTTAAATTTTTTTTAGGACAAGTGGATTCATGAGACAGTTGATACATGCCTAAAATTTGTGACAAAGAAAATTAAAATATAATTGCAATTGGTTGAATTTATTGTGGTGTACTGTGTCACATTCGTGTGATTCCCTTTCCAGCTATAAATAAATTTCAATGATAAACACTTTGAAGTTTGAATCTGTTAGGTTTTTCGTCAAAGGCAGATAGATCTGAGAAAGAAAGAAGCCTGTGTGGTGGTTGTTCATTTTCTTGGTTGTTCATAGTCGTTAGTATTACTTATTGCAATGTATCATTATTCTATCCACTCAATAACATGAAATTCAGTTTTGATTTCTTCACAATTTCTCTCTTTCATTGTTTTTCATTACTTTACATTATTTATCACACCTTCCAGTGAATGAAGCCAGCCATGACTACACCTTAAACTTTTCTTATGTCAAAGAGGTGGTTGTCAACATTCTTTATAAGAGTTTCTTTTATCTTCTTGAACAATTTCATTATGAATTACGCTAATTGTATACCAAAATTAAACCAGCCACGAAAATCAGTCATTAGTGAATAATACACATTGAAATATAAAATACACACTAAAAATGAGTTAAACTTCATATATATTTTGTTGCTGGTTTTAATGGCTGATTTTAATATGTAAATAGAATTATTCTTTCAATATTTAGATTATTAATTTTTTTATAAATTAAAAAAAAGGCTTATTTTAAACGGAAACAGATATATATCACTGCATATTCTAGTTAGAAAACTGCAACAATAATAACAAAAATGTCACACATGCAAAATCCAACTAACAATGCTTAAAAAAAAGAATTAAAATTATTACTCGGAGGTGATAGTACTCAATCTTGCAAAGACGTTTGAAACGCCATGTATAATTCATATGTATTTTTTTCATTCTTTCTAATTCGTTATTGAATTGATAAATTATTATATATGATATTAAATGTTGTGTGTGCGCGGGCACAATAAATTTGGCCCTGGAAAAAGACATAACTTGTAGAGTTAGGCATGTGTAACATAGAAGGTTACCATGACCCTAACTTGCAGGAGGTCAAGTTCTTTTCATGGTAGCTAGCAATCTTTAATTATATCTTCTCAGGAGGGAGATGCACATTTGAATTGGATTATAGCTAACCGACAAAAACCTCATCAACATTGAACACCTTACATGTTAAGTTAGGCTTTGAGACGATCCAGTAGTGGATTACTTATTAGCATCAACTTTTAAAGAAAAACAAAAAATTCCCCTTAATTTGTGGAAATACTATTAGTATGTAGTGTTGAAACTCGGATGAACAAATAAAGTATATATTATTTATTTAATGAATCAAATGATGCTATTTATTAAATACATTTATCCTTTTCTATTAATCAAATTTCAATTCCGTTCGTCTTAAATGGTGTGTATTTTTATTGTTAAAAAATAAATACGAAATATCATTTATATATATACTTTACTTATCAAATAAATGGTGTATATATTTTTCTTTTTATATATATTTTCGTCAATTCTTTTGAATATATTTGTTGAGGTGAAATTCACTTTTGTTTTGTTATTTATGTTTAGCAGCAATTGAAAAAGAGATATTTGATGTATTAACCATAAAAAGTTATTTAATTTCAATCTTTTCAAAATATAGAACTCAAACAAATGGAATTCTTTATTATATGTTATCATTTAAATTACTGTTTTAATTTGTTAATATAAAGTCCAACCATAGTTTTCAATAACAATATATATATATACTTTGTTGTCCTAACTATCTATCAATTTCTTTTTGATATGTCCCTATTGTACGCCCAAATAAAAGGACCAACTTTAAATTTCTAAATGTTTTTATTGGATCAAATCTCCATCATTTTATGATAAACCAGCATGTATGTGAATGGAATCGAATTTTAGATCTACCATTTATGAGCTAATCCAATCCAATATATATAAACCATGCATAATATATATTGGAAAGAAGTAATAATGTTACGTAACTAATGAATTGATGATAACCAACTGTAATGAACAAAAGTCTAAGATGAAAAAAATTGTGTGAAAAAGAGGGGAAAGAGAAGTCATCCGTGAGAAAAATAATGGAGGGAGAAGTTCTTATTAGCTAGTATTATCCATGTAAGTGTTGGTTTATTGGTTACAAAAACTTTTTTTTAAAAAAGAAATATTAGGGACAACACTTTTATTAACATTAGCCAATATTTAGTAATTAATATCTTATTTTTATATCATTAGTAGTTATAATTAGAAATCAATTGTTACCTTTGATTAAAAAAAAAAATCAATTCAAACGTCCATCCGATTCATTCCAAATACATGATCTAACTTACAAAATCTTTTTTTTCTTAAAAAAAGCATTATAAACCGTCCTACAAATTAAATCTCATTAATTTTTTCTTTATCAAATATATATTGAAAAAGAGACTTAAATCCAAAATTTCTACTGGAAAAAAAGATAAATGTTATTTGAGCACTACAAACCGTCCTACAAACCTCATTAATATTAGTAAACAATAATAAAAAAAAATACTATTATTTGCACATCACAATATTCAATATTCAGATATCAAGTATTTATATATTAATACATAATACATATATATTATTTAAGTTATTTTTAATATATATTTTATATTGATAATTTTTTTATATACAACTAATACAACTCAATGATAAAATTAGTAGGTCTAGTTTTAAATCTCCTTTTCCTTATAAAAGTTACTAATTCTTTTATTCTTGATTAGAATTTTTTAAATATTAAGTGAAAGCATATACATCAACAAGACAACAGCTATATACAATTAGTAATTAATTTTCGTATTCTTAATAATAATATTATATATATATGAAATTATAAAATAATACTAATAGAATTACTATAAGAGTAATATATTTATTACTCTAAAAAAATTTTAGAATTATTTTTTAATTACTAACTACTTCGTTCTCATATAGTTAACTTCAATTATAGACAAATTTCTTAATAAATACTGATCATGAAGTTCAAGAAAAGTGTAATTTAACATTAAAATAATGATGTATATTATCTAAAAAATAATAAATGTTTACTTATAACTTAAAATTAAAAAAATATTTTTATTATATTTTTAAGGAATAATGATTGTGTTGGCCCTGATGTGGCCAGTTGAGCTGTTCTTGAATATATTTTCAATGCGACTTGAAAAAAGTTCACGCTATGCAACAATTGATAAACATTATGTAACTCATGAGGTGTAAGCTCATGTGTATACAAATACTCAATTTATTTGTATATATTTTAAATATATTATTTTATATTTTTCAATAAAATAACTAAATTCCTGTTCTTGTGGAGTAATCAAATTAAACTTTTTAAAAGAATGAGTGCATGTTATTAATATTTTTTATTTATTATTATTATTAAATTAAAGGATAGAATTAGTGCATGTTAATTAATACACCATTACATATATAATAGCAGCCATATGCATATGTATTATAAACATCTAAATCCATCAACTCTCTTTAATTTGCTCATAAGGAATAGTTAACTATATCATGAACAAAACGTATTAGTTATTTTTTTGGGGTAAATAATAATAATAATAATAATAATAATAATAATAATAATAATCTAGTAGTTGTAAAGCATTGGAAAAGTAGGCCTGCATTAACAATTAGACATCCGCAATTAGTAGATTGAATTGTAATTTTGTTAATACTAATTAATTTAGTAGAAAAGAGGGTTTAAAAGAAGAAATAGGTGAAGAGAGAGTTATATTCCGTTTTTGGATGGCTTTGGAAAACCAGGAGCTGAAATGTTGCATACACAGCCTTCATTTAGTAGGTGTTAGGCCGGTTTAGGTATAGTCCCTCACAGAGTGTACACTCACAAACAAACATGTTAAGAGCAGTGCCAGCATATATACAGGAATTACTCGCTATCAAATATATATAAATGGTATAAATATAGGGTTTATTTAAAATATCTGAGAATTTGTATTTGTATTTTAATTTAGTTTTTATAAAATGTAAGAAGTAAAATTTATATTATAAGAAAATTTTTATATTTATATTATCACAAATTGTTCTAAAAATTAAAAAAAAAATATATGAATAATAATAATAATTAAAAAGAAAACTATACGTGACTAATATTTTTTTAACCAATAAATCAATTAAATAAAAATAGAATATTTATAACTATGATTTATAGAACATTTATAATAAAAGTCAATGGAATATTTATAACTCTTTTATTAAGTTTTTAATCACCTAAAATAAATTTTAATATGAATATTAGCGAAGATTTTGTTGGATTAATTTAATTTGCAGCACTTAAAAGAACTAAACAATAATCATCATATCACCTCTCAACAAATCTTTCTTTAAATGACACACATGAGGTATAATTTTTATTTGGTGTTTTTTTATCTATTTATTTATATATGTACATTCGTAACCACTTACAATAAAACGTATAGAAATAAATAAAATATCTATAAATAATGTATTTATTGTTTTTAAAGCCCAAATTTTTATTAGTTAATGTTGACTTTAAATTTATTGGTTACCTGACTGAATATGGTGACACGGCGTGTCAGCAGCACAAATGGAAGAAGGTAGGTTTTGTGTGAGAAGAGAGTAAGCAAAAGAAAAGAAAGCAAGAAGGGGAAAGGAAGGTAGTCATGACTACTCCATTCTCCAATCTCCATAATATGACTTTGTGAAAACAGCAACTAACTAGAGCAAGGTAAAGGTTCTTGAATCTTGAATCTTGAATGTTGATACACATAATAATAAAAGTGCAGGGACGACCCCCCCTTCCCCCACACCTCTAAAAGGGTGGCAGCAGAGAAAATTGGTGTCAGAGTTTGAATGAGTTTTCCAGATTGAAAATGACTCTTGGTGGTACGGCCCACACAAAAGGAACCCTAATTTTTGTAATTACCATTTTGTCTTTTATCCTCATAATGAGATCATATCTTTCAATGACTTTTCAACTTAGTCTCCACACACAATATTTCTTACTAAATTCTAAAACAGAAAAGTCTTCACATTTCTTTTTTCATTTTCAATTATTTGAGTATCCTAAAGAAGAAGATATATATTTATGAGTTTATTATGTGTTTAATACTCATTATTACCTTTTCATCATATATAGAGGTTTTTCCCTTTCAATCTTTGATAGATATATATTATTCTACTTACAATGGCCTAATAAGTAAACCCTAACATTAAACATAATTATATATACTTTTTAAGAATTATCTAAGTTTCTACTCTTCTTGAATTAAATTTGCAATGAAATAGAGAGATAAAAATATTCATGAAATTTAATTTTTATTACGATAAAAATTTAATTAAAAAATTAGATAAAGTATATAGATTTATGCGAAAAAAAATAGAAATCTAATTAAAAATTTAAATAAACTATATAAATCAACAAAATAATTAAATTAAACTGTTAAAATATGCAAAATGCATCTAACTCTTATTTGATTCTCTTTTTCTTTTTCTTATATTTACCTAGGAAGTAAGAACGGTAATTTTTTTCACCTAGTTATCACAGTTTACATGATAGGTGAAACAAAAAAAAAAAAAAAACTCAAAAAAAGATATAAAAGATTTTAAATCCGAGATTTTAATCCTTGTCTACACACTTTTTGCATCGTTTAACCTACTAAAGCTTCATGGCCCTTGGGTTAAATAGTTGTAGCCTCAAACAATAGCCATGTTCCATATCTCAATAGCCATTAATTTTTACTGCAAAATAGGAACTTTCCTCGCCACTTCACTTTACACCATCACGATTTACAAATTATAATTAAGATTTAATTTGTGTGTTATTAGTATAAAAAAAAATAAATATGGATACCAGAAATCTACCGTCAAATCAGATAAGAATACAAAATGAATTTATAGTTATATTTATGATCAAATGGTATAAATAATATAAATAAATTTGTATACAAATATAAAAATATTAATAAAAGTATAAAGATAAAAGCGCAGCGAATTATTTTAGTATCCATGAACTACTATTTAATTATTCTGTTGTGTAAAACTATTTGATTATTCTACTAGGGAATATATATATATATATATATATATATATATATATATATATATATATATATGAAAAA
>JASCZI010181604.1:12339-29723 GCA_036250425.1 Stylosanthes scabra
AAATATTTTTGAAAAAGGAAATGCTTGGAGAGAGTTGATTAGTTTTGGTTAAAAAATAAGACAAAAATAAAGAAAATAAAAATATTAGCGGTCTAAATTTTTTCAATAATCATTTACATTAATATTTAAATTATAATTTTATTACCTTAGCTTAACAAAAAGAAAAAATCTTGTAGCCAATATTAAGGAATTAATAGGAAGTCAATATCATTTTTATACATTAATTAGTATAAGCATGTCTTATTAATTAAAGCATGTATATCATCAAAACTAAAATTAAGATGGAAAAAAATTACATAGCGCATACAAAAAATGATCAGTTACTAACGTATATATTATATAAATAGCTAATTTTGTAATATATATAACATGGTTGAATGTTGAATTATTTTTTTAAATATGAAAAATAATGTGATTAATTGAATACTAATTATATATGTATAGAATTTAATTTTACATATACAATCAATCATATATTATTATATTAGTAGAAATAATTAATTTTTAAATTATTTTAAAAATAATTAATTATTTAAACACATAAATCTAATTTAATAATAAGGTAAAACTCTTTATGATATCATTACATTAAAATTAAACTATATTAATACATTGAAACTAAAGTCTCATTACCTACAAGTTCTTATTACTAATATAGATTTATAATATTATTTTTTTTTAAGATCAATGTCAGGGAACCAATCTTATAAAGTCTTTAGGGAGTCAATAATTAAGTTATCATTCAAAATTTATATGAGTTATCATTTGTAATATGTGTTGACTCCCTATTGACTATAAGATGTTGACGTTGATAATGGTGTGAAATGTGAATAGAGACAGCTTAGGTTAAAAACATAAATTTTGTTTAAGGATGTACGCATAGTCGCTAGGGAATCAGGGATTACGTAAAGATGCTTGTAATCCCTCATCATTTTCTTCAAATTCATTCTCTGAAAACTAATCATAACCCCAGCTAGCCCTAAACGGAACCAGACAAGACAACAATGAACAAAATATTTAACGGGCTAAAAAAGTTGAATGAATAATGATTTGACCCCCTCTCAGTCTCCCCCCTCTGCTTACGTTGCTTCCACATTATGAGGCAAAATAATATTTAAACCCACAAATCATGTGTGTCTTGTCTTCTCTTACCATCACTATTACTATCTCCTCTATCTTTTCTCTCTCTAATCTCCTCTTCATTATATTGTTCCAGCATATATACTGTGCAGGGGCTTCAACTCATCAACATCCTCCAAAATAGAAATATTTTCATAAAATAACTAGTATTTCATTATTATTGAATTAGAACATACAGTTATAGAAAATTAACTTTGTTGCTAAAAATTATATAGGAAATTGAATTGACTTTTTAATTAACTTATTTTATGAATTAGATTAAAAATTTATGATTTAAAATTTAAAATTTTAGATAAATAAATTATTTTAAAATAAAATTAGTTGAAGTAGTGGATGTATGTGGTCCATTCAAATAATGATAATAATAGAAAATTAATAAGCAAGAAAAACAAGACTAAACCCAAGTTCCATGATTGGCCTAAACAAAAAATCCCTTCACCCTGATCCCATCCAGTCCCCTCCTCTTCCTTCTGGCAAGTGTGTATGTATGTAGTAGTTATCAGTACACATATTTGTAGTTCTAGTTTTCACTTTCACACATTAGAAAATTAATTGTTTTGGTTATATAAGAAGGGTACCTTGGGGCCTGGGGTTATCACTTTGGACCGTTAAGTTGGAGTAGAGCTTCTACAAACCTTATTCTTCATTGCTCAGAACATACATACATCTATCTGCTTCTCCTGCAGGTTGCAGTGGTCCTGCTTCTTCTCTTCTTCTCACAAAATCTAGGGTTTATTTCTTAGCTTCCTCTTCTTCTTTTTTTCATTTTTTTAAAATTTAATTTAAATAAATATTTTTGGAATCAATTGCAAGATTTTTCAGATGTTTCCTTCTACTACATACAGTTACAGTACCGGCCCTTACCCTTGCTTCCCTTCATCTTCTTCCTATCCTCTTTTTCCTTTTCTCAACCCTGAGAACAATGCTTCTTCTTCTTCTGCAACAACCACCACAGCTAACAATAATAACAATAATCTCCTTCATGATCCATCACTTTGTGTTCCTTACATTCCAATCCCGGACACGCTGACCAATTTGGCAACCGTTGTAGATAACACCAATAATCTTGCTTCATCGTCGATGGCTAAACAACAAGAACTCACTGGCGGCGGTGGAGGTGGTGGTGGCGGTCATCACTATGGCATATCCTGCTTGCTGGCGAAGAAGCCGGTGGCGGCGCCGAAGAAAGATAGGCACAGCAAGATTTACACGGCTCAGGGGCTGAGGGACCGGAGGGTGAGGCTGTCGATCGAGATCGCGCGGAAGTTCTTCGATCTCCAGGACATGCTAGGGTTTGATAAGGCCAGCAACACGCTCGACTGGCTCTTCACCAAGTCCAAGAAAGCCATTAAAGAGCTTGCAAGGAGCAAGAACAACAACCACAGCGCCAGTGACGAACCCGGTGCCTTCGCCGCCAATAACAAGAGTTTCGCCTCATCCTCAGACTGCGACGAAGAAGAAGAAGATGACTTTGAAGTTCTTTCTCAAAACAACAGGCACCACCGCCACCAAGGGTTCAGTCTCTATTTTTCACAAATATTTAATTCAAATAATATTCTCAGCTAGAAATGCTTGATAATCATAGCTTTTAATTTATTATAAGCAACATTTTTAAATATTGATGGCTAAATAATGGTTAAAATAAATTAAAATGGATGATTATCTATCATTTCTCTTTTCATATTTTATTATTTTTGTTTAGCAGTTAACCATTAATATTTAAAAGTATGTATTAAACTGCTTGTCTTTGTATAACACACAGGTTGAAAGGCAAGGAGAGGAAGATGAAAAGTGCAGAGAAGGAAGGTAGTGGGTGTAATGTGAGGGCAAAGATAAAGGAATCAAGGGAGAAAGCAAGAGCAAGAGCAAGAGAAAGGACAAGTAACAAGATGTGCAACACCATAATTGGAAACTCTTCTTTTAATTCTTCTGCTGGGAAGGTTCTAGAATTAAAGAAAAAATGCCCTGCACCTACTGAAAACCCTCATCATCAATTGCTTCATCACCTTGGTGGTGGTGGTGGTGAAGTAACACAAACTAGTAGAGATGATTTTAATGTTATTGAGGAATCCATTGTTATCAAGAGGAAGCTGAAGCAGCCATCTATGATGTCGTCGTCATCTTCGCATCACCATCACCATCATCACCACCACCAATTAAACCTTCCAATCCCTAATAATAAGGAAGCAAGTTTCAACAACAACAATAGTGATAATAATTACCACCCAGCTGCACCAAACTACACCAATTTGTCACCAAATTGGGATAATAATGCTGCTAATAATAATAATAATAATAATAATAACCGTTCCAACTTCTGTGCAATAGCCAGCATGAATCTATCTACAGGTATTCTGAAATTATTGCAATAATTAATAATAATAATAATAATATGTTTAATGAACAATAATCTTGTAAAGTTTGAAAATCTTTAATTTATTTCTCTTCTTTCTTTCTTCAGGGCTACAAATCTTTGGAAAGTCATGGGAAGAATGCACAAATCCACGTCTACACTAGTCATTAATTAATTAATATTGCTTCTTAGTTTTTTTTCTTTTTCTTTTTCAGCATTAATATTATTATTCTCTGATTATTATCTGAAATGAACTTGATCTCTTAAGTGCTTTTGTTTCTGTAATTTTGCACCTGCAGTGACTTTTGTGTAGTCTATATTATATGTTTTATCGGATGATCTCTTGCTCATGATTAGGCCATTGGCGTGTGTGACAGTTGGAACTTGGAACAATATAATGCCAATTAATCAGTTGGTTAGTTATTATCAAATTACTGTTCCTTATTCTAGCAGCTTTTTTTTCATGATTATTATTATTATTATTTATATATATTTGGTTAATTATTACTAGTATATTCCACGGTTGATCATTCTCAAATATTGGTGGTACGGAAGAATATTCTTGATCTTTCCAGATTTTGTTTGCAGTTTTTTTTTTTGATATTTCAGATTTTGTTTGCAGTAGTTGTGGATCCATCTATATGCATGTCTTGGGTATGCATCTTGCCATCATTATTCTATTTTAAAAACATAAAAATATAATGCTATTTCAGCCTTAACATCAATAATATATGTGTTGTTTCACATATTTTTTATTTGTATTTTAGATATACGAGTGATTAATTTTGTGTGTATATATAATATGATTGATTTTGAAATTATGCAGGCTAGATAATGACCTAAAGATATCATATTGCATTTGAATGAAAAAATTAAAGCAAACATGGGTAAGCCTATTAATAAGTTAACTTTTCTTTTTCATATCATATTTCACAGAATAGAATAGTTTATATATTTTAGCATATTGTTTGGATACAATTTTGACTCTTTGATGGGTGAAATATTTACCATTATCAAAATGAAACTAAAAGGAGATCTTAAACATCAAGTTATGTGGACATGTGCATGTAGCCGCTAACAATGTAAGCATGCAAACTGAATTTCATTCATATTTATGGATATAGTACATTTCTATTTCTATAGCAAATTAGGTTTTCAATGAAGGGAAAGAGTACAATAGTTATTGACATTTAAGTTCCAACTTGCAAGATACTTAATTAAACTATACATTGTAAGGGCAAATGGGAAAGTATATGTACTTTTCACCACTGTAGAAATTTCAATTATTAGGAATGCTAGGGTCAAGATTTCTAGCCTAAAAATAATAGAGTTCAAGTTTCTCGCTGCCTCCTGTATATGTTGATTTAAATATAAGACAAAAAAAATTAAGGAAAATGTTAATCATCTAGAATTTCTATCTCTTTCAATTGAAATGAGAGTTAGTAGTTTAGTATGTATATTTTAATTTTCACATCATTTTGAATTTAAGAGTTCTTATTATTAATATACCTATGGATTTAGTTAAAGTGACAAATATTTTAAATTTGATGGAGCAATGCTTTGTTAGGAAAAGTCTATTATTTATACTTAGACATTAATTTATATATGGAAAGTTATCCTACCTTAGCTAAAAAATTTCAAAAACTGAAAATTAATCACTAAATTAATCATTATATATTGTGTATATTTTTACATATCGATTTACATTTTTTAATTAAGTAAATAGTTATCAAAATATAATATATAAATAATCAAAATTCTTTTATAGTATCATAATACAAAACTATAAAATACTAAATACATATCTTATATGGTGGTTGATTGGTGAATACTTTATATATACAACATGATTGAAAAAAAAAAAGAAACTAAAGCAAAACAAAAAATAAAAAATCTGACTTGATAAAGTGCCAAATTTAAGTGTAGATGTAGCGTTCATACTTCATAAGTTCGGAAATTACTATACAATGGGTGTTGATTTTTAAGATTTCCTTGTATCAAGAATCACTGTTGAAGAAGCAGCCGAGTTAGAAGTAATTCTTTCGGATGAGGAAATTAAGAATGTTGTTTGGGACTGTGAGCCCTCAAAAGCTCTTGGGCCTGATGATTCAATTTTAAGTGCATAAGAAAGTTATGGGGGATTATTAGTGCAGATTTCTCGAAGTCAGTCAGGGAGTTTTTTTAATTTGGTGAGATGGCAAAGGAAACAAACCACACTTGGGTAGCGCTAGCCCGTAAGAAAGGGGGAAGAGATGATCTACATGATTTTAGATCGATTAGTATGGTCACTAGTACCTACAAGGTGATTGCCAAGATATTGGCAGCAAGGATGAGGGGCCTGATGTCGGGGATTGTGGGCGAAGTTCAGAGCGCCTTTGTTGGAGAAAGAAGAATTCATGATGGTACTCTTATCGCCTGCAAAGTGGTACATTGGCTGAAAAGGAAGAAGAAATCTGCATGGATCATTAAGCTTGATTTCCAGAAAGCCTATGATCGTGTGAGATGGAGCTTTGTGAATAAAGTTCTGATGCGAATGGGGTTTGGAGCTAAATGGAGGCAGTGGATACAATGCTGCCTGAAAGCATCGATGTCCATCCTTGTAAACGGGATACCTACAGAGCCTTTTGACCTTCAGCGTGGTGTGTGACAAGGGGATCCACTCTCACCCTTCTTGTTCGTACTAGTGGGTGAAATCTTGAATAGGCTGTTGAACAGACTCACTGGGAAAGACTTCATCAAACAATTGGTGATTGGCAAGGATGAAATCAAGCTCAGTCATTTGCAGTTTGCATATGACACAATCTTATTTTGCCCCTGTGATCTGGAATCAGTGCGGAATTACACGAGGATTCTTATAGGATTTGCCTCAAGATAAATTTTCAGAAATCAGCCATTATTGGCATCAACTGTGATAGGGACATACTTGAAATGGCTAGCGAGGTGCTGAATTGTGGTATTGCAAAGCTGCCAATAAGGTATCTTGGGATTCCACTTGGTGCAAACCCTCGAAGAGTAGATACATGGAGGCCAATGATAAAGAAGATAGAAGATAGGCTTTGCGGGTGGAAAGGGAAGATCTTGACTAAAGCAGGTAAACTTATTCTTATCAAATCTGTACTTGAGAATTTGCTAATGTATTATTACCTGAGTATTTTCAAGCTACCAAAAATTGTTGCAAAGAAAATAGTATCTTTACAAATTAGATTCTTTTGGGATAAAGGTGATGGGAGTAGGGGGATGCCGAGTGTTAGTTGGGAGGTTGTACAAAAGCCAAAATCACTAGGAGGGTTGGGGATTGGGGATATAGAACTGAAAAATGCTAGTCTACTCTTCAAATGGTGGTGGAAGTTTGAGAAGGAAGAATGCCCTTTGTGGAAAAGAGTTGTCAAGTCGTGCAATCCGATCAAGGACAGGTTTTTGAGGGAAGGGAGGATTAGTGTAAGGGAGGAGGTGTTTGGGGGGATATTATGAATTTGGGTGTGACAAATAAGGAGTTCTTGGATGTCTTTACACAAGGGTTACAACTAGAGGTGGGTGATGGTAGAAGTGTTAAATTTTGGCAGCATCTTTGGTTGAGCGGCGGTTTGCTGAGAAATCAATTTCCAAGACTCTTTATGCTAGCAACTGATAAAGAGTGTACAATCAATGTATGTGGTATTTGGAACAGGCTGAATTGGACATGGAGTTTCAGTTGGAGAAGAAGACTTTGGGATTGGGAGGTTGAGCAGTTGAATGGGTTGATGCAGTTGCTGAGTTGTGTTGGCATGAATAGGGAAGGGTTGGATAAAATGATCTGGAAGCATGATAATGGAGGAGAGTTCTCGGTGAAGTCTTACACCAAAGTTGTATTCAAAAACAGGGAGCTTGGTAGCGATACGAACATGTTCAATTTCACAAAAACTCTTTGGAAAGGCTTTGTCCCTCCTAGAGTTGAATTACTGACTTGGTTTGTAATATTGGAAAAATTGAACACTAGAGAGAAACTTGCAAGATGTGGCGTTATTGATAGGTCTCTAGCTTGTTGTGTTCTGTGTGATGCTAGCGAGGAAACCGTACACCACCTGTTCTTTACATGCCCGACTGCATCTCTAGCTTGGAACAAAGTCTTGGCTGAATGGGGATTGGTGTGGTGCTAGCCGGGAAGTATCAAGGGCTGTTTTGAAGCTTGCTCGGCTATTGAGTCCATGGTGTAAATCACTAACAGCAGAGTGAACAACGCTATTCTTCTCAATTGTTTGGTGTCTTTGGAAAACGAGGAATAACAAGATATTTCAAGGGAAGGTAATGAGCAATGAAGAATTGATGCAAGAGATTGTGTGGTGCAAAAACCAGTGGATGCATGAAAGAATTGAAAGGAGATGCAAAATATAGGTGTGACATTGAACTATTTAGTTTAGTTTTAACTCTGCAGATTTATTTATTGTTTTGTGTGTCTCTTTGTGATTGTTTTGTATGTGAACATTTGCTTGTAATACCCCCACCACTCTCTGAGTTTTTGGTGCGCGGTTGACTTATTGAAAAAAATGGCTATACAATGGGTGATGTACTCAGTAATGAATATTGATGGTGATTTGGCTTTATATGGACTGTTATGTAACACCCTGATAGCGTGTTAAAAAAGCCTGCTACCAGGAAAGGGAAGACGCTAGTAGCGTATTGAAAGCATGCATACGACAAGTGTGTAGGGAACATACTTAATGGTATGTGCATGGATATAAGTAGTGGGTAGTGGGTACTGATTTTTTTTATTTTAAATAATTAGATTATTAAAGGAGATTAAAAATTATTGAGTATCTTTTTAGTGTTTTTAAAATATACATTATTGGTTTTTTTTCATATTTTATATGTTTGAAAAATATCTAAAAAGTATAAATAAAAAATTAATAATATTTAATAATATTATTATAATGGTTTGAAGCCGCTTCTAGCGTGTTGAATTTAACACGCTACTAACGTCTTCATTTTGACATTTTCATATTCTTGAATATACCTCTATTACTCCATTTCCAAGTACATCACTCCTTTTCCATCCATAATAAAATCCTTTAGCCTCATAAGTTCATATAAGATTACTAGCTATAGAGGTAAAGTTGGTGATAAGTGTAGAAAAACAACAAAAGAATTACAATAATAATAGAAAACAAAAATTAAAATTATTTTATTTAATTTGTAATAATTTTATTTGTATACCAAAATTTATAATAAACATTGTGTTGGGCCACCGTAGGGAGCAAAACCGTCGGGAAGAGACTTTAGGGAGGAAACAAGTGAGGGAACACAAGATGAGAAGACACCACATCTAACTCAAAATCTAAGGTGTATGTGAAGTAAATAGATCTCTCATCTTATAAACTCCTCACTCCTCTTTGTTTCCTTCAATGTGCGTAGACTAACTTTAGTGTTCACTAACACTTGAACCTCAGCATATTGAAATACTAAATACACATTAAAAATAAATTAAATTATACATATATTTTATAATTCAATGCATATTATAAATTGATAGCTAATTTTGATATACACATAGCATAACCATTTAATTTTTATTAATAATTTTTATGCATGTAACATTTATAATTATATATTTATTATATTTAAAGTTATTTAATTTTTTAAGTATTACTTAAAAAAATATAAATTAAAATAAGTTTTGGTTATTTTACACTGATTCTTTATTCTCTTTCAAACATTTTTTGAAAAATTATTAGTGAGCTACTTACTGAGTTTATTTGATCGAGCATTCCTAAATCCTAGTTAATATTATTGTGAGGAAAATAATGTCTCACAGTTACGTAGGTGGGCTACTTTAATTTAATTGTTGACATGAGTTTTGTAATATGTTTTTATTAATGATTTAATTTTTTTTAGGTATATAATGACTTAATGTTATGTACTATATATACAATACTTTTACTTTTCCATAAATTTTAGGATTTGCAAAAAAACTGTTTTCTTTTGGTTGGCTAAGAAGTAAGAACCGAACTCTCTTTTTTTTGGGGGGGTGGGGGGGTGTTGATCAAGGACCAATTTTTATTAACACCTACTAAAAGAAACGACGTGCGTCATGATATTTTGTGATTTTATCAATTCTGTTTTTTCAATATGCTGTGTTGAAATTTCAGTTAACAAGTTGTAATTTAAATCAATTTGAGTTGATATAGTGATCAGCTCACTAGTCCGCTTAAGCAAGTATCAGGAGTTTGAATTTCGCCTTGTGCATGTAATAATTCATTAATTAATGACAAATCTTTAAATGAAGCTAATTTTTTTTTAAAAAAAAAAAACTGTCATTATTGCCATTAACTTAAATCTGGAGGCTTTGCAGCTGAGTATCTAGATGCCAATTAATATGTAGAATAATTTTTTTAAAAATTTTTATATAATAATGCTATACAAACAACTGAAAAGATAACTATATTCTATAATTAGTGAAACATATGTGTATTTATTTTTTAGTTCCATATGTTATCTTTTTAAATGACTAATCCTTTGTCGTTCATTTAAAATTTGTTGCTGACTACTACTGCGAGTTCAAGACCTAATTTGGCTTGACTTCAATCATTCCAAAATCAATGTAAAAACCCAAAAAAAAAAAAAAAAAAATTAAAATGGAGAAAGCCACTAAAAATTATTAATTCTTAGTATTGGTAACACTATACGTAGATGCATTTATACATCCATTTTAGTAAAAATAATTTTTTTGTGGTGCCTCAAATTTTCTTTGTTAGATTTTATTATTTTAATCTATGATTAAAATTTTATGTTACGCTTGATTATTTTTGTACTTGACGTGTGGGCTTATTAGATGTGAAGACACATGGATTGATACATGAATATGTGTACACCTAGATTTATTCAACAATATATGTTAGGTAACCAATAAAAATTCAACCAATATCAGCCAACTATTTAAATAGGATATTTTATTTCTTTAGATTTCAGATGTTCTGTTTATAAAAAATACAAAGTTAATTGATCGTTGGTTCTTTAAGTTTCGGATGTTCTATTTCTTTTATTGTGGACGTTTTATAAACAATAATTACGGATATTCTATTTTTTGTTGGCTAATTTATTAATTAAGAAAATATTAATTACTTATATTTTTCTATTCTCTTAACATATCAAACTGGCTTGAATGATTAATAATTTTTTTTCGAGTTAAATCCCTCTCCGACCCTTATATATTTTGCTTTTGGATTTTGTCACCCCAAATATTCCGAAACCCCAAAACGACGTACAAACATATTAAAAAATAGATTCATCGACCTTTGTCATTGACTGAGGGCAGGTTCCAAGTGTGATGTGTCAGTTACCAATCTGATGAGGCATTATTTATGCACTGACACGTCACACTTGAAACATGCTCTCAATTAGTAACAAGAATTGATAAGTTTTTTTTTAATATGTTTGGGGCCATTTTGAAGTTTTGAAATATTTGAGGGTAACAAAGTCCAAAAATAAAATATATAGAAGTCAGGGAGGGATTTTAATTTTTTTTTTCCTTCTAAATATAGTATTTAGGCAAGTTTGAGCCTACTAAACTAAATAACTTTGAGAAAATGTTATTTATGTTGTTTTTTTTTTTTTTACATATACTTATAGTAGTATTCGACTTTGTGTATATACCCTTCCCAATTTTTACTCATTGGTTTTTCTATTTTTTATTTAAATTAAATTGGTATCCAAATTTACTAACACAGTCTTGGTAAATTTAAGAAACCGATTTAATTTAGTGAAAATTTAAGAACTAATTTGACCAACAAGTAAAATTTGAAAATCAATTTAACCATTTTCAAGATGTATCAAAATGGATAAACTGATTAGTAAGTGAATTTATTTTTAATATATAACATCAAATTAGACACCAAAAAATTAGACAGAAATTGATTTTTATATTGTTATATAATAAATGGTGCAATTTAGTGAATTATTACAGGTTTTCGGTGGTGTGACAAATGATCCTTGAAATTTCTTTTTATATATATTTTTATTTTTATAAAAAATATGTTTTATATTTTATATTTTTATTTTTTAAAATGGAAATCACACCACTAGAGATTTTTGTTTATATATCTTTTATTTCTTTAGAAAAAATTTGTCCCGAATAATATCTATTTTTTATTTATAAATAGAAATGGCTCTCATCCATTTGTATATTTCAAAATTAAAAGATAAAAATCATCCCGTAGATATGTTTTTTTAAATTTACAGCTCCTCACCCATATTTCGGTAAAAACTAAAAAGCACAAAAAATCCCAATATTTTGAAAATTCACAATATTATATATATATATATATATATATATATATATATATGCCCAAATTAGAGGCTTAAAATAAATTTGAGAAAAAAATACTAGATACAAGTTTTTTGGAGGAAGACAATAGGAAACTGTTCATTTAAAGGTTATGAAGCATACATATAAGATATTTCATGATATCAGTTATTTTGTATTTCTAGTTGTTTATTTCAAATTAATTTTAGTTATAAATATTTTATAATAAAATTAACATATAAAAATATTAAAATACTTAATGCTATGAAATATTTGATACATTTTTTAAAATTTAATTATTCTACAAATTTTTACGGATTTATCAAAATTTTAATTAGAGGCTTGTACTTTGCAAATAAATTTGTTAGCAAAGTTGCTATATTAGATAAAACAAATTTAATTAAAGTGAGAAATGAGATAGAAATGTGCAGAGTAGCGCAAGAACTCTGAACTAATATCCATCAAATCATGTCTTATTGCATATGCCATGTGACAGTATTAAATCAAGGAGATCTGCTATAACGTACTGAAATGCTGTTATTCCATCACTTTCTTAATCATTGCAAGACTTTCCCATTAGAAATATTTGAGCTTCTCCATTCCCCATGGTCTTTTTTTTTTTTGTTTTTTGTTTTTTTTTTTTAACATATTATCTTCGCTATGCTCTTTCTTTTTGGCATAACCTCCATTTTCCATTTTCAGATTTTTCTCTTTTCTTCTATCTAGTTTCCTTTTTTTTCTGTTTAAAGTTTAAACTTTAATTTAAAGTTCTTCCTTCCAATATACATGCAACATTCTTATAATAGAATAACTAAAGTGATTTTAAATTAAGATGTTACCGTAATTTTGTTTGCTTTTAGAAAATTTTATTATATTGTGTTGCTCTAATTATTATCATTATCATTATTTTGGATTATATTATTTAATATTAGCACACCAAAATGAGTAATTAAAATTAATCACTAGTGTATAATATATATTATAATATAAAATATATATTGAAAATGATAAATCTATACATATATTTATACACCTAAATATATGATAACTGATTTTGATGTATAAATAATTTTTTTTATTATTTTACAATATTATTATTTTATGGAAATTAGTACAAATATCTATAATTAAAATCATATATTTGTATCAATGCAACCAAAGATGTAAAGAGATCCAGGTTTAAAGGTGAAACAACTTACCTCATTCCTGTTGCAATCTACTAGCTATATTTGTAATATTTGTAATCTACTTACCTCATTCCTGTTGCAATCTACTTACCTCACCAGCAATCTACTAGCTATATTTGTAATATTAAACGAAAAAAAAAAAAGTAATCAGAAAAATGAAAAAAAAAGAAAGAAAAATATAGAAAATTCAATAGGTAATGATTGCTCTATTTTGCAGTGAACTTTTTTATGGCTCCATTGCATTTGCATGCACCACCTGCTTCATTCCATCGTTATTAAAATAATTTTTTTAAGAAAACAAAGTCAAAGAGAGTGAATATCTAATCTAACTCATACTGAAAAGTGACGAAAGAAAAGAAATGTAAATGGACAAGCTGTTGTTTAGAGTAGGACAAAAAATCATAAGGCGTAACGTTATTACACTAATTTGTACCTAATTAACTTAGCTTGTAGTTAAAATTAAAAGAATATAGTAATTGTTAAGTTTTTTTCTCAAGTACACTATCAAAATTTGTTTTTTAATTCCAAATTCTAAGTCGCCAAACTCATGTGTTATTATTCACTCTCTCGTAAATTATAAAAGGTCTAGAGTTATGATTCACTAATAATTAAGAGAATTCCTTCCTTTTTATTATTATTTTTTAATTTCCTTTGTAATATTTTCATTTGCTAACCATTGCATACAGAACTGATTTACAAGCGATAAAATATATTTTTATACAAATAATAACTAAAAATGATTAACCATCATCAGTTCATATGTTTAATACTAATTACTTAACATAATTCCTATCAATATCTTAGTTATCATGCATCCATGCAACAAAGATCATGCAACTGTAGTTGGCAAATATTGCTTAAAAAAACATATATGTAAATGTATATGACGTTTAACCTATTAATTTTAAGAGTCATGATATTGCACACGAGATATAATTCGCCACTAGTATATAATACATATTAAAATATAAAATATATATTAAAAATGATAAAACTATATATATATTCATGTATAAATATATAACGATGGTTCGTTAATTTTGGCGTGTAAATAGAATTCTTATTAATTATTAATTTAATTATTTCGTAATTATTTCTAATAACATTATGAAACGCTGCCTTCTGGATTATTAGGACTCCACATGAAACAAATTAGAGCAATAAAACTGCAAATTCACAAATACTCAGAACAGAAGAAAAAGAAAAAAGAGACATGGAATCTAATAAAAAGTACCACACATGAAATTAGAAACAATTAATCTTGAGGTACACTTTTTTTGTGTAAACCTCTATCCAAGTCCTAACGAACATGTTTTTACTACTAGAACGAACATGTTTTTAAAAACAAACTGTTCGTGTCAACTATAAAACATGTTCGTTGTATATATAGATTTCTGTTCGTGCACGAACAGAATATTACTACTAGAACAAACAGATTTTTGAAAGCAAACGAACAGGTTTTAAAACTTGTTCGTGTCAACTATAAAAACATGTTCGTTATATATATAAAAACTGTTCGTTTGAGACTTGGATAGAGGTGTACACCAAAAAAAAGTGTACATATAGCATTGTTGAATTAGAAATACCTGAAAAGATAGAACTAGATTCTTGATCCCATTTCATAAATGGATTAATTATGACCATCACTCCATGAGAATGTAAATTGTAAAGTGTATGTAAATGTTTGTGATATAGTTACACACAATAAGCTAAGCTAAGAAATTCCATCCTTAGCTAAACTACAATTGAAGGAATAACCTGGAAGAAGAATAACATTGAAAGAAGATAGAAGAAGAGTAATATATATAGGCCAGGGAAGACATAGAGTTAATAAGAGAGTGTGAGTTAATTAATTTAAATTATTATTACAGATAGGAACAGAAGGTAGGAAACATGAGGAGTATATATGAATTGAACACAAAATGCATGAAAGACACACTACAGAGAGATTATATATATAGTCCCTGCATGTTTGGTAATTATACGCAGGAAGTGGGTAAAAAAAGCTACTTTCTCATAGGCTATATATCTCATTATTGCTGAGAGAAGACTACTACTATACATACTACTTGCTATTTTATTTGCTACCGATTCAGATTGAGTCAGATATATACATAGAAGAGCGAATGTCAATTATTAGTAGCGTTCTTATCTTGAATGCATGATTACATCATGCAGAGATATAAACAATAATAATTCAGTCTATTTCTAATTAATCTCGCATAACTAGTCGTAACTCATCACTAACAATCAGCTCATCAACAAATTAACGTGCGTGTTGTTCTATATAAAAAAAACAGGTCTCAAGTTAGGAGGGTGGATGAGATGAAAGGTGAACAAGAGATGAAAGTATTAGAATTGAGATTAGGTGTGTCTAACTCAACCCCAAAAGCTAGTTCATGGGGTAAGGGATGCCTCACACTTATATAGTCTCAAGAGATCATATCCTTAAGCAATGTGGGGCTTATAATAAAAAGGGAGAGGAAGACCTAAGAATACCATCCATGAGGTGGTCAAACGAGATCTACATGTAAACGGTCTCTCTGCATGTAAACATGATATATGATAGAGCTCAATGATGTTATTTGATCCATGTAGCTGATCCAACATAGTAGGATAAGGCTTTGTTGTTGTTGTATATATATACACTCTACTATATATGTTCTCTTAGACCTTAAGATGATTTTGGTATGGAAATTCTTTGTAGGTATTTGCACCATTTCTAATTGCTGACCTTTAAATCATTCTCATTTCAGATCCAATTGTCTTCGCTAGATAGCATTTCAAAACACTTGTTATCTCTATTAGAGTTACTCTTATACATACATCACACCATGTTTTGTGAAGACTCAAGAACAAAGCTAGCGTAGGTTGTTGGATTCGGGTAACATAATAAGTGAAGATCTTTCATCCTTTTTTGGTGTAACAAGAACAAATCATTACTTGTAGAGTTATAGTCTGATTCTCTTTGACTGCAAGCGAAACTATTTTTTGACCTACTACGTATAACATTATATTAATCCATAGCTTTTAAATTTTGCCCTATTCGTACGTTTCTGAATTCTGAATGTATATATGATGATATATGAAGTAGTACCTAGCTAGGTTATGCTCTTGCTGTATGGCACCATGAAATCCACTTTCAGCAGCATTATCTCACCAAAACCAAATAAAGTTTACCAATCTCACCTTGCATTATTGTTTCACTACTCTTCGGACCATTTTGTGATGATGACTTTTCTTTTAATGATTTTTTTACTATAGACAAAGTAAAAATGGGAAAATACTGTCACCAAAAAAAAATGGGAGAAATACTAGCAAATAACATTTTTAGCGTAAAGAAAAGAAGCATAGCTAGAGTTGGCCACCAAAAAATTAATTTGAATGATCACAGTGATATGTAAAGATCACTGCAACATTTGCATGGAGTACCGACGGTAATTACCAACGGCCACCTAGATGCGGTCTGTACAGATGGCTTGGCCGTCGGTAATAAAAATATAGTTGTCGATTATATTCGACGAAATTTATGACAAAATACTCGCCGACTACCGACGACTTAGCCGTCTGTAAGCCATCGGTAATAATGTGAATGTTTTGGCGCCAATTGGCGCGTTGACGACATACTATTACCGACGGCTAAGCCGTCGGCGTTGTCATCGTCTGCACATTAAACTTCTTCCTTATATTACCGACGGCTTACAGACGGTTGAGCCGTCCATATAATTACCGACGGCTAAGCCGTCGCTAGCATTAACGGCTAAAAATTCAAATTTCGCGCCAATGGTGTATATACCGACGGCTAAGCCGTCGGTAATATTAGTTAATGAAACGCTGCGTTTGGGCGTTGGTGAATTTAAAAAACACGCGCGGTACCGACGGCCTGGCCGTCGGTAATATTCGAATTGTATACAAAACGGCCGAAGCCTCTTCTTCTTCCCCCAAACGCCATTCTCTCTCTCTCTCTTCCCTCACTCCCTCTCTCTCTCATTCCGCCGCCCCCTCACTCTCTCTCTTCGATTTCTCCCTCCTCCGACCTCCGTTCGGAGTTCCGTCACCGCCATTGTACTCGGGGTAAGTCCCTCTTTCATTTAATCGGTTTAGTTTTTCCATTTTCGTGCTTTTTTTACGCGTTTTCGGTGCCTTTTTTTGGAACGTAACGTGTTTGCTGAATGTTGTTATTTTTTTTAATTGCAGGGACAGAGCTTGCTGAGGCTGCTGTTGGTGCCGCTTGTGGGTGGGGATCGTTCGAGTTTGTGCAGTTTCGGCGTTGCCCATATTTATCCCGACACTACGGTTGGTAACCTATTCACTCTATGTAGTATTGTTGGACATTTTTAAATTGGATTTGTGATTAAATTATTTGGTAACCAAAATAATTAAATGGAAAATTTTATTGAATGTTTAGGATAGAGACTTGACCACCTAG
>JASCZI010181604.1:36503-49978 GCA_036250425.1 Stylosanthes scabra
CTGCCTGAGTCAGAAGCCAAAGTTTCTCTTCAGTCAGATATTGAGCGTTTTATAAGTGAGAAGATTATACTTGCCAACAAGGTGATAGTCAAGTATGCTGTCACCAAAATAAGAGATGGTGATGTTCTTCTAACTTATGGGTCATCTTCGGCAGTTGAAATGATACTGTTACATGCACATGAGTTGGGAAAACAGTTTCGTGTTGTTGTAGTTGATTCTCGTCCAAAGCTTAGAGGGCAGATTTTACTTCGCAGGCTTCTGGAGAAGGGTCTTAACTGTGAATACACTCACATAAATGCTGTTTCATACATAATGCATGAAGTTACCCGAGTTTTTCTGGGTGCTTCGTCAGTGTTGTCCAATGGAACGGTATATTCAAGGGTTGGGACTGCATGTGTTGCAATGGTTGCTCATGAGTTCCGTGTACCGGTCATAGTATGTTGTGAGGCCTATAAATTTCACGAAAGGGTACAGCTGGATTCGATATGCTCAAATGAACTTGGTATGTATAATGATAATTTTTTTTTATGACGGGTCCTATTTATGATTTATTATTTGACCTTTTACCTTGTAAGATGTTGATGTTCCTATGATGTTTTTACAGGTGACCCAGATATCATTTCAAATGTTCGGGGTAGAGAGGATGTCAACTACCTGGATGGTTGGGCCAATGTTGAAAATCTACAACTCTTAAATTTGATGTAAGCATTTTAAGTTGTCCAAATATGATACCAATTTGTCATCTTCTCACTCTAACTTCTGGTTTCTCCCTATACATTGTTGGCAGTTATGATGCAACACCTTCAGATTATGTTTCAATGATAGTCACAGATTATGGCATGGTAAGTTCTGGAGTTATAAATTTCCCTTTCTCCTGCTACTATAGATACAGGTGTTGCCATGTTGGCATTCTCAACATGTATTATCATTTCTTCTCATATCTTTGCACTTGGATCATATGATGAATTGATGATTTAATTTTTCTTATTGACACTTTTATCGTGGCAGGTGCCCCCCACAAGTGTTCCAGTAATTGTAAGAGAATATGGGAGAGAGCAGGTCTGGATTTAAAGTAAGCAATTTTGAATCGGCTCAGTTATGTTGGCTTCCAATATATCTTCTTTGAAATCATGGTACTAACAATAAATCTAAGATTGTTTTGGTTGCTGGACTATTCCCCCATATTGGAATGATGTGATGTAGCGTACTTTCTCTTCTGAATTTACTCACAATTCTGTATTCGCCTGTCCAAGCGAAGAGTGCAAAACTTTGCCTCTCCAGGCACAGATTTTGTATGCATTCTCATTCCAAAATTATGGATTCAAGTTTTGGGTTTTGATTGGCTGCAGAGTGGTTACGTTTGATCTTATACGGGACTGCCACAAAAGAAGTATGGGGCTGACGATTGTTTCAAACCTTTCAAAAATAACTTTTGAAGCATTCTTGTTCGTACAAATTACAATTACTTTCCATTCCGAAAATGGCATATTGTTAAGTGGGAAAATTAGAACTTCAAGAATATAGATAGGTTGATGTCATTTTTTACAATTATGTCACAAATATAGGAAAATATCAATCATTAATTTTTCATCGGTGCCTACTATGGTGAAGTGGAAAAGAATGAAGAATATGAAGAGTAATCAAATCTAATGAATCAAAATGAGTGTAAATTTTGTCAAAGTCTATATTCACACATTAATTCAATGGCTCATTATTCTTCTCTTCGGACTCTTTATTTTTTTTTCTCTTAACCAAAGAATTATCCTTGTTCATCATGTATAAAATTATGTATTTGGTATCTCAATTCTAACTTTTTTTATTTACTAAAACAAGATTGATATATTGATTATTCTAATGTTTGGTTATTTAGTTGGAAAAATGCAAATGTGGAAATATATATATAACGACTAATTTGATTTTTTTTTTCTTTACTTTGAGTGTATGTATAATATTTTTGAATTAATAATGCTACGGAATCAACATTAGGGGATTAATAGGAAGCCAATGAATGTAATTAGGAAAATAGTGAGTGGTAAAAGGGAAAAGAGAAAAGAAGAAAAAATAATATTGATTTTCTATTATCTTCCTAATATTGACTATCAACACATTCTCTTTTGGATTTCATATATTCCTTTCAGTGTTTTACAAATGTGTATGTGTGCAACTATAAACTATTGTATTTACTAGAGGTGATTTACCTTTCTTCTTAATAAAAATTTCTTTCTTTTTAATATTAAATAAGGTTTTACCTCAATGATGATGATAAATGAGATTGTTGACTGATTATTAGTTTAAAGTATTAGCTATCAATATCCAATACTTTCACTTTTATAAATTTTTATTACTAAAGAAAAAAAAAACTCTTGGATAGTTCATGTATTATTTCTAAAAAATTAGCAATTGTTTATTTTTACTTTATCAAGCAACACAAAGTTATCATAAAATATATAATAAAATATAAAATGTAGTTTAAGATTATCTAAAAATAAAACAAAAAAATATTTATTTATACACAAATGTACTACTAATTTAATTATTATTCTTTTTTGGTAAATAACTTGATAAGAAAAAAATAGCCCTGCTGGGCCAGCTTTAAGCCCAATAAACAGGGAGCTGCCTCAATTACTGTTACTCCTGCTTCACCTCTAATCACGGCTCCAGGCTCCAGCGACCCTTCTTCCCGATCCTTCACTCGCACCATCAAAATTCAGTTCGTAGAAACGCGGAGGTGGCGTCTCCCAACAGGAGGAGAGTTCGCCGCCATGAACTCAACGTACTTCAGAAACTTCCCAGTTTCAGGAACCCGATGCCCACTTCACCCTCCTATGCCAATTCCTAGATTCTTCAACACCCTTAGGTTCTTCTTCTCACTTCCTCCTCACTCTTCTTCTTCTTCTTATTCTTCACCTTCCACAACATTCTTCCGCCTTTTCCACTCCCCCACTTCCAACCCTGCTCTTCACTTCCATTCACCCTCCACTCACACTCACAGGTATTCCTATTCCAACTCTTATTCTTCTTACCCTCGTAGACTATCCCCTCAAGTTCCTCACATTGTTGCATTCATTCGTGACGATGTCAATGATTTAGGGTTTATGTTAAATAGGATGAACTTTTGTTTCTCTAATTCTTTGGTTGTTGAGGTTTTGAATGTCTTGGCAATTCAGAGGGTTTCAGCATTCAGCTTCTTTCATTGGCTCAAAAACTCTCATCCTGATATTGCTTCTGATCCCGAAATAGCTTCCTTGGTTGTTAATAACTGTGGTTTGTTGGAAAATTATGAAGCTATGCTTCCAATCTTGAATGAATTTAACGTTAAAAGGTTGCCCTTGAGGCGAAATGCCTTCCGATTCTTGCTGCTTTCTTGTTCCGACAAGGCTTCTGCGGTCGAATGCGTGACGAAAATGATTGGTGTGCTAAATGAGGTTGGTGGGATATGTCAAAGCTCTGGTTTTCAGTTATTGATAGAGATGTTTGGTGTTTCAGGGTTTGTTGATATAGCTGAGTTTGTTTTAGGAACAATAAGAGGGACGGCGAGTCATTATAATACCTTGATAAGAATAATGTGCAAGAGTGGGGATTGCAGAAAAGCAGAGGATTTGGTAAAGGGGATGAAGAGAAGTGGCTGTGATCCGAACACAAGTACTTACAATTTGTTGATTAGTTGTCTATGCAAGAATGGGAAATTAGCAGAAGCTTTAGAAATGGTTAAAACTATGGATAGAGAGTGTGTTAGACCTGATGCAATCACCTATGATATTTTTATTAACTTATCGTGTAAACATCGCCGGTTTGACTTAGTTTCGAAACTTCTTGATGAAATGAATTTGAAGGGTATTGAACCTTGTGTTTCAACTCATGCTGCGGTAATAAAGTCTTATTTCGCTTCAGGGAAATATGCGGAAGCACATGACTATGTCGTTGGTACTTCCATTAAGAAGAGTTGTTCCAGCAATGTAAACTACAGCTTACTCGCAGACCTTCATTTGAAGGCAGGAAATGTTCTACTTGCGCAGAAGACTCTCATTGAGATGATGGATGAGGGTCTTAAACCAAATTTTCCAGTGTACGTGAATATAAAAAAGCGTCTTCAGAAGAAAAATGAAATGGATTTGTCTATGGAATTATCAAGAAGATACTTGAACTTGATTGAAAAATGAAGAAATATTGTGACATTCATGTCGTTTGATGCTTTAGTATTCAGAGAGGTTGGCTGAAGATTGTTTCTTCATCAATATTTTCCTTTGATTCAGGCGCAGCCGCACAGGTGATTTGAATTCAGGTACCTGTCGAACAGGGAATTTAGGAATGGCTGGGTCGACTACTGCGTCCACCAGGTACTCATCAAGGATCCCCGGGTTATGTTTTCGGATATTTAATCGACACTAAACCTGACTAAATGACCTTTTCTCACAACTGATGATGACTCTCTGGCTCTGATCTCATCTGTTAATCACCAATTCTGTTGGGTATATCTTATGGAGCTGCTATTATGTATAGAACATGCATTTTTTACTTATCCAGTTATGCTTAATTGTCTTTTTCATTTGTTTCTTTCTTTTCTTTTGCTTGAAGGGGAGTTTGGAGCAACGGTTGAGTTGTCTCTGTGTGACGGACCGTTGTCTCTGTGTGACCGACCGCCATTGATGCAATTATCATGTTAGGCTGTCTACATTACACCCTTTGGGTGCAACTCTCTTCCTAACAAAAAAGTTTAAAAAATTACTATAAGATTGAATTTGGAGGGAAAAGTAATCTCATGTAAAGTATAAATATGGTTGAAGTGTTCTTTTAATCTTTTGATTAAAATGATACCATATATAGTTCTTGTGTGTTTTATGATTGATAATCTTTTAGAAGTGGATGTCCATTTCTTCCTTCTTGTGTGGCTGTGGTTGCATGTGAGATTATGTAGTGGCCTCTTCATTAGTACCTTTGCTTTTTCTTTGCACTATTTTGGGATAACACTTTTGGGATTTTCCACTAGGAATTGATTTGCCAAGGGTTTTGGTAAAATAACAGTGCCATATATTGCAATTAGCAAGCAACAATAATGGCATAAATAGGGATGTGCAATGTAACTAGAACAAAATCCGAATCATATATTAACTTTTTTTGCTCCTTTCTGAATTTTGGGGTTTGTGACCTGTGAGCTTTGAGTTTTCATTTTTCAACTATAATGCCAACTATAAAGAAACTATTATCATTTTGCAGTTTCATTCTTTTTAGTTTTTAGCATATACGTTTTCCGCACTCACGTGGAAAATGATTAAACTTTGAGCGCCGACTACAATAATTAGACTCCAGACTTATGTATTGAAATGTTTGTTCTTGAGGAAAAAAGCTTTGAAACTCAACTTAAATTATAGTTGAAGAGGTTAATCTCAAATTTTAGGTGTATATGATAAGTAAATACCAACCACTCTAATAAAGTCAACGACGAGTGCTTATTATTGGAGATAGTCTTTATTTAATTTTAATTTCTTTGAAAAAAAGATCAACAAATATTTTATTATTATGAAACAAATACCGTATGGAAAGGTGATTTCGTCGTATAGTTAAAAGTTTGAATGAATGTTAGAAAATAGAAATGATAATTATTGTGTATGATAAACGTGAATCTCTAGTCTTCTCTAACACCATGGACTGTGTTAGAAAATAGAAATGATAATTATTGTGTATGATAAACGTGAATCTTTAGTCTCTAACACCATGGACGGTGTTCTTCTTCTTCCGCGTTCTCCATATTTTCACACATGAACCACGTTTCAGTTTTCACTCTCTCCGTCCACCACCTTCACTTTCTAGTTTCTATAACATTTTTTTCTTTTCTTTTCTTTTTGGGTGTAACTTTCTGGAGAAATTCTCACTATCTCCGTGGCCGGTACTATCCCCTTCTTTGGTTCCTGTTTCTTATTATAATAATTAAATTTTAAGAAAGTATAGATAATTAATAATTTTTAAATTAATAAATCAGTCAATAAAAAGTAAAGTATTTATAACTACTATTAATAGAACATTATAATGAAAGTAATAGAACATTTGAAATCTAAAATAACTATCAACTAACTTTAGAAACGGAACATCCAAAATCTAAAAACAGAACATCCGAAACTTAAAAAAATAAAACATCTAATTCAAATTGTTGACTAATGTTGGCTGAATTTTTATTGATTATCTTGCTCATAAATCTTCTATGCAACGACCACAGATATCCAAATCGCCTATATAATTCTTTTTGTTAAATAAATCTAACCGGTTAGATTCTCCTACTTTTAATTATATTTTGTGATTAACTTTTTTTTTCCCCGATATGTACATATTTATATTGCAATAATAATAAAAACAATTTTTTTGTGAATTAGTTTCTTTTGTCGCACTTTATTATTTCTGTGTTAAATTTATTTATATTTAAGACACAAAAAAAAATTATTTATGTTTAACCTGTATAGTGAAAAAATCACTAATACACGTACTAATTATTTTAAAGCAACCCTAACTAATGATTGGCATTTGGCACAAATTGTATGCATTGTAAGTAATTAATAAACCTTGCACAAAAATATTTTAGCTTTCAATATTAACTGTATGGCCTTCTTGTGTTTATTATTATTATTATTATTATTATTATTATTATTGTTATTTTATTGCTTTTACTTGTTTTAGTTCAATTCTTTCGGATAATGCAGGAGGTGTCTCTTTTCCTATCGGAGTTGTGTTGTTTGCTTTCTTTAGGCATTAGCCCATAAAGAATAACCATATTAAAAAAAAAAAAGAAGATATGAACACCTTTTCTCCTGTGAATAATGATAATGATAATAAAATTAATTTGTGCCAATTAAAGGCTTAATTTACTCACGATGAGCATATGTCATTATTTCCTCTCTTGTTATAAGAGTTATGTAATTTGAGTTTCACCTCTAACATAAAAAATAAGGTTAATTTGACGACAATCTCTCAAAACATCTTTAATGTAAAAAATGTCGGGTCTACATTTTTATCATGATTTTAAATAATCTCTAAGTCATTTTTACCTTTAACAAAATTTAGAAAATAATTTTTGGTAACAAAAAAAAATTTAGAAACTTTTTAATAAGATGATGATGTGACAGGGATTCCCTATTCTTCTCTGTTTCCCACTATATATAAACACCATTGCCAACGTTACTCTCCACTCACATCATCATTCATCTTCCAAACTCTTCTCTGATCTCTTCTCACTTCTCACATACCCAAATAATCCCAGATCTTCACACTTGAACCATGGCTTCCTCATCCACTAATCTTGCTCTCAAAACATTCTCTTCTTTCTCTCTGAAAGCAGCAGCAGCTTCCAATTCTCACCCAACATCATTAGCTACAACAAGAATAATCTCACCCTTCACTTCATACCCATCACTAAAATCCACCACCACTTCAACACCAAACTACTCTTACCTTCCTTCACTTCCCAAAAGGTCTTTTACTTGCAGAAGCCAAGCTCGATCATCTGACTCTGACTCATCAGGTAATAACACAAACTCTCTTGCCAACATTTTTAATTTTGTTATACTAATTACCAATCAAGAAAAGCGTTGACTTTTTTATTTCATTGCTTTTGGTGTTTGATCTTTGATGTTGCAGTGAAAGTGCAAGAACTGAGTGTGTATGAGATCAATGAGAGAGATCGTGGAAGCCCTGCTTACCTTCGATTAAGCCAAAAGACTGTCAACTCACTTGGAGATCTAGTCCCTTTCAGCAACAAGGTTACTTTTCTTTTTCTTTTTTTTTTTTACCTCTTTTAATTTTTTTTAACAAAAATAAAAAATCATTGATAACTTGCAATTTTTTTTATTTTTTTATATTTAATATCAATTTATTATGTCAACACCAAAACAAGTTCCAATATTGGATCTTCAAATCTAATTATTTTGAAACAATCCAAATTCTCTTATTTTGCATTCTTTAATTATTAATTAATATTAAGTTAATTTTGAGTTTATTGTCTTTATGATATGAGATTAATTTTGATGCACTAAAATTGAAAAACATTTTGCACATTCGTGCAATTATATCCATTATTTTGGATAACTTGGATAACTAATCACGAGTTCAATATCAATGTTAAGTAGAGTTATTTTTGCTGACTTGTAAAATATCTTTATTACATTGGCGGTGTATTAAAATTAAATTATTATAGAAAAAGTATAGATAATTAATAATTTTTTGACCAACAAATTAGCTAATAAAACATAGAACATCCGTAACCACCGTTTATAGAACATCTACAAATGAAGTCATAGAACATTCGAAACATAAAGTAACTATCAGCCAACTTTATATTTTTTTAGAAACAGAACATCTGAAACCTAAAAACAGAATATCCGAAATATAAAGAAATAGAACATCCAATTTAAGTTGTTGGCTGAATTTTTATTTATTGATCACCTAGCATGGGTGATTATTATAATATCACTGGCCAACAAATCTTGAAGTGAGATTTAAATTATAAGAAACTTACATATGTATTAAATTTTTGTGTTGTTTGATGCAGTTGTACACAGGGTGCCTTCAAAAGAGAGTGGGAATAACAGCAGGAATATGTGTTCTGATCCAAAACAAATCAGAGAAGAAAGGTGACAGGTATGAAGCCATATACAGCTTCTACTTTGGAGACTATGGCCACATTTCAGTGCAAGGATCATACCTCACCTATGAAGACACATATCTCGCCGTCACCGGCGGCTCCGGCATCTTTGAAGGTGCCTATGGACAAGTCAAGCTCCACCAGATTGTCTTCCCTTTTAAGCTCTTCTACACATTCTACCTTAAAGGTATCAAGGACTTGCCTCAAGAGCTTCTCTCCAAGCCCGTTGAACCAAGCCCATCTGTTGAGCCCAGCCCTGATGCCAAGGCTTGTCACCCCAATGCTGTTATTTCTGGTTTCACTGACTGAACACTGAAGAGGAAAAAAGAAAAAAATAAATTAAATTTTTAGTGTCTTTGTTAATTAGTTTGTTTCATGTTCTTTAGTTCTTCTTTCACAAGCTGAATTTCTTTGTTATAATGACTTTCTGGATTCTGCTGCTATTTTGACATGATTGTGTTTAGTGAGTTGCATAGGATCCAATTCATCTAGTTCTGAGTTTAGTTGTGTTCTAAGTTGAGTCATGGGGTTTTGTTATTGGTGGATTGATAGGAAATAAGGAAGGAAATGCCTGTTTTCTTTGTCAATGGGCAAACTAGTCTTTTACTCTTGTTAGTAAGCATATTTTATATAAAATTAAATAATTATTTATTAACAAGTGAGATAAACATGTAAATATGTATGTTAAATTAAGGACATTAAAAAAAAATAATGTTCTTCAAGAAGAAGAAGATAATGTTCTTAAAAAACACACTTTATTCATTTTGGTAAGTCATCCACATGCATGTTTACTTTACCCAGCAATAAATATTTATTTTTTATATAAAAAATATGTTTAATGTAAAAATGGATATAAGGTTCAAATAAAAAGAGATGAGCTGAATTGCCAATATATCAGTAGACCATAATTCATACATATGATAATATCCTGTCATTTTCCTCTCTTGATTTTATACCGATTGTTTTGGTTCTTTTGGTAGATGCACTATTTAGACAATAATTCGTATGATAATATCCTGTCATCACATAAAGAGCATTTTTTTTTTTACAAAATCTCCATTTTCTAATATTAAAAGTTTTAAAAAGTATTAAGGATGGCTTTTGATCTATCATGACTCGGCTCGAAACAATTATTCAATATAAGCTCAGCTGATACTCTTATGAGCTCGGCCGAGTCAACCAACAACTCAACAATTAAGTTAAATGGATATTAGGATTTTTTTATGCCTCAATCAACCATCTCTAAATTTTTTGCTCATAATATGATGAATATGTAAATTATGATATAACACATCATGATTAAGTCAACAAATTAGGGAGTAATTGCTTCGTTGATATTTTGACACTACAATTTTAACAGCTCACTTTTATAGTAACTATCTTCGCTGACAAAATTACCTCATCTATAAATAAATCTAGCTTATCATATGTAAGGTGAGCTCTCTTTTCTCTTCCAACTTAACTTACAAACGAATACTTTTATAACTTAAGCATCAGAATATTTTTTCAGGTACCACCTCTATCATTCTATTTTATTGGGCCAAAGAGAAATACATCCATCCATCATAAATAGCAAGACCTAATTTTAAGAAGATGAAATGAGATATTAATATAGAGATCATTTTTAAAAAAAAAACTTTTAAAAACTATATTGTGTGTAAAATCATATTTACAATACATTGTTTTTGAAGTTAAAATTAATATCAATTTGATTTTTTTTTTAACTTTTTAATCTAATTTAATTTAAGAATTTAATTTTGATGCACTAATAATATAAAAAGTTTTACATAATCATTAATTTAGATTCATGCATTTATATGATTTTAGAAATAATGAGTTTAAAAATTAATTATTTTTTATAATTTAATAATATCTGATTTAATATATGTGTAAAACTATTTTACATTGACGGTGTATGAAAATTAAAATATTCAATTCAATTCAAACTAAACTTTAATTTCCATGTATCGTAATTTTATACAAACAACTAATCATATATTACCACATTATTAAAAAGTAAGTAATTAATTTTTAAATTTATTATTTTAAAAATAATATAAATGCATACACTGTAAATCAAAATTAAACTCTTGAAAGTAGTATAATAATTGATTTTTAAAATAAAAGGGAGGAAATATTAAGAAGAGAAACAAGAAGCAAGCATGAAGGATGAAGATGAAGTGCGGCAAGTACATTCAACATTTGAAACATTGAACACTCATTGAAGCTAACGACTTTCTCCCGTGTTTTTCGCTCTCCCTTTTTCCTCTTCTCTCCTTCCCCATCACTTCCACCCTCTTTCTCTCTAAATTCAAACAACACAACACAAACCAAATCTTTCTCTCTCTCTCTCTCTCTTGTGTTCTAAATGGTTCTTGTCCAAGCTTCCAAGCTTACCCTCCCAAATCAATCTTCATCTTCATCTTCATCCACCTCCCTCTCTTCAATCCTCGTTGAACCAACCTCTCTTTCTCTCGCACTTACCCACTCTGACTCCTCTCTCTCCCTTTACCCTTCCCTCTCCCTTCTTTCTCTCTCTTCCCTCCCTTCCCCCCAAACCCTAATCCCTTCCCCTTCTTCCTCCTCCACCTTCCTCCGAATCCAAACCTCCAATTCGAACTCTCCCCCTCGCGTCCTCTTCCTCTCCTCTGCACCCTACCGTGCCGGATCCCAAATCCTCCTCCGCTTCTACCTCTTGAACCCCAAAACCAACGCTTTCTTTAGGCCACGTGTTCTCTCTTCCCACAAAGACCTCCGCTTTGAGCCTCACTTGGGCGTTTTGCTCAATTCCAAGCATGGGGTTTCCATCAAGCTTTCTGCTTCCGTTAATTACTTTGCAATGTATTCTGTTTCCGCCGCAAAGGTTTGGGTTTTTGCCGCGAAATTGGATTGCGTCGAAGATGGCGGTGATGCAGTGAAGCTGATGAGGTGTTCGGTGATTGAGTGCTCCAGGCCGGTGTGGTCTGTTACCTTGTCGTTTGGGTTCTTGCTTCTTGGAGAAGAAAATGGAGTTAGGGTTTTCAGTCTCCGGCGAATAGCTAAAGGAAGGGTCAAGAAGGGGAAGAATGTGCCTTTGAAGGCAACGAATGGCAGCGATCTGGTGAAGCGAGGAGGGAGACGAATTGGTAGTGGTGGTGACGGGGCATTGGATTTAGCTTGCAATGGTGATTTGGAAGGAAGAATTGATAAACATGGTGTTGCTGGTAGGTATATTTATTTCTACTTGCTAACACTGTCTTTTGGTTTAATTTTTGGGGTGAGTTAGATCCACTGAATTCTAATAACTACATTGTTAATTGTGATCTTTGTAAAGATTAAGTTAGAGTGTACTTAAAATAACGGATAAAATTGCTGCCTAAATAAACATGCCAGTTGTTTTGTCATACCTGTGTCTTTGTTAGAGAATTCATACTTATAGTCTCAATTTTGCATGGGATTTTATTGACCGTTGAGCATTACTGGTTTAGTAACCTCCAAGGTCACTTTAGTGTAGTATATTGTGTACTAGTTGGTAGTGGTGATGTCCTGTCTCGGTGAGGGACACTGTTTCTGGAAACTAGTGCATGACATGTGTGTGCATCAATGCCTAACCTATTATGGGTGGGTGGTAGTTCGTTAATTCAGCCATCATTGGCTGATGACTTTATCTTCAAAGGAATGAGCTGAATTATATCTCTACACTTATTAATGTTATCGTGTTCATCTGTTACCTGTTATATCTCTTCTCCGAGCATACAGAACAGTGAGCATCTTTACATGTGTACTTCGAAATGTCAGAGTTTGATATAGTCTCCAGTGATCCATTGGTCTGATTTAGTTTCAAAATAATGAATAACCATGGGCATGTGATGTGTTCCTGAAGATACATTATTTACAACTGCTTGCTTCAATTGTTAATTTGAACCTTTGTGTTGTCATACATTTGTACTTAACATATTATAAAATGTTATCATTGGCTTCTAAAGAAGAATCATTGTTAGAGAAAAGAACAAAAATAATTACAAGAGAATCCAATAAGATTTCCTCTTGGAAGAAACCAGTTACTAGAAATTCTAGGTCCAATAAGAGAAGTTCATCAATACTGTCATGTGTCATATATTCCAACAGTCCTCATAGAGTCTTGTGACCTGCTCTGCCTTCAAATGGAGTTTCCCCTCTTCTGAGATAAAAAACTAATTAGAACCCAAAATATAAAATCCAAAGTACTCAGTTCTCTCTATTTGTCCTACAAGGTAACCTCTCTTGAAGTGTTATTGACCAACATCAGCAAGCTAAGACGGCTAACATAAGAAAATTGTGAAGTAAAATATTTAGCTAACCTGAATTGAATTATTTACAGTCTCATATAGCTTTATACCATAATCCCTGGCATATATACAAACTCCTTTGTTATATGAGTGACTTTTGCGCACCACATTTTTTTTTTTTGCAATTGATCAGCAAAAAGATGGAGAAATTGTATTTTACACTATAGAAAAATCTAAATGAACCCTCTGCAAACCTGCTTGAGACCATTTAAGAGTAACTTTTAGTTTATCATTACACTAATTAGTAATTTACTGAAAACTACAATGCCTTTATCAATGACTTGCTTGGACTTTGACATGTTTTATGTTTACACATCCATCTGATCTTGAGGGTATTGATCTCTGTTTTCTTACCATTTATTGTTGTCTAACAGTAGTTAAAACAATGTAATGGTTGATATGATCAGTCTACATATCATAACATGATTTTTTTGGCATTCTGAAGTTTGTGGCTGTAGTCAAGATCTTACTGAGGTCAAATTTGATAAGTTACATTTTTGTATGTAATTTCTGCTAACAAGTTTAGGTATTTGTCATTGACC
>JASCZI010181605.1:37499-49852 GCA_036250425.1 Stylosanthes scabra
CCCTTCAGAGAAGTTGAGGAAGGGACTTGTTGATGCCATAAAAGGACTTTTACTGGAATGCTGCCACACACTAGGGGAGAGTAGACTGATGTTTTTGGTGAGCTCTGAACTGCTTAGCTGGAACTACTGTTTGTTAGGTTTGTGATATTGTGTCATCCATATGTTTTTCCTATAATTGACATAATATACTGAAACTTGCTCTAGTGAGTCTTAATATTCATAATAGCTTAGTTTTCAACATACCATCAATAGTTGGGCCTCCCATAGCCCCATGTATCTAAAATGAGTGAAACTGCTCTAAGAAGAGAATTGGAGGACTAGAAATCCTTAGACAGGAGCAGAAACAAACAACAGACATATCTTAGGCACATTTTACAAACTTGACATGTCTTGAGAGGATGTTCCTCTAAAATTGTCATGGGTTTTACACCAAATAGAGGCCAGATATGCAATATTTTTCCACAACATGCTTGTCTAAAAGTGTACCATGTGAGAAATATGCTCCAACCAAATACTCCAAAGATTTGCTCCTATGTTCTCCCACAATCAAGAAAAATTAGTCAACAACTGTGATAGGGCACACCTAACACTCCCCAAAGATGGCGAACAAAATGTTGCCAAAGTAGGGCAGAAGTCAATCATAAACAAATGTGATATTGATTCTGAATTCACCCCGCACACATAACACACATCAAGGAAAATAGTTTTTTGTGGCCTCCAAACCACCAAAAATGTTATTGGTATAGGAAATCTATCCAAATGAAGTTTTTGACCAGAGGAGGAGATTTGGAGTCCAAATTAGTTCTTTTGATTCTCTATCTTTATTTTTTCCTTCACAATAATATTTATAACAATAAAATTCTCTAGTCAGGAACTCCAATCATGGACAAAGTATTCACTGTTACATAGCTTGTTTTATCCATGTTTATCACATTGCCTTAATAACCGGTAGAGGAATAGGGCTTCGACAGGGCATGGATTGTCTTTAGTTTTTTTTTTTTTATTTTTTTTTATTTTTTGGGTCGAATACATTGGAGAATGTACATTCAAATCTTTTTAGATATTCTTATTTAGAATTCTTCTTTCACTCATTTACTTTTATTTTCTACCCCATTTTTCTATTTGAATATTCTTTACAAACGCATTCATTTTATATGTTTGATACAATGCAACTTCATGTTCCATCATTTGGGTAGCATGTTTTAAATTACTTAGCTCATTATTTGTTTTAATTTCTTCATCAAAAGGTTATTTAATCTAGTGACCCTATTAGCCATTTAATAATTTTTATAGTCGTGTTTATGGACATTTTATAAAAGAATTCTGTCTAGGTTATTCATATTCTTTTCATGGTTATTTTCTTTTTCCCCTCCTTCTTCCTTACCATGGCAAATCTTTGTGAAAAGATTCCGATGAGAAGAAAAAAGAAGGCGTTAAGAGGCCCTCCTGGCCTATTTCTACAAAAGCCACAAGAGAGGGCTCTCAATTATAAAGGACTAGATGCGCAAATAAAAAAAAAATATAAAGATATTGAAATTCTTTTTTTTTACATGAAAAATTAGAAAATATAGAATATTTTCTATTATATACCATATTCCCTTCTTCGAGCAAAACCTTTATAAGATAAAATATTATCTTAATGAATACAGCATACCACATTATGTAGTGGACAAACAAGAAAAGGGGGATTTTCCGGTCATTATTTTTTAATGTTAATAAATCAATTAAATAAATATTTTTTTTTTACTTTTTGTTTGCTTTCTTTACCCCACAAAGATATTGAATATAATGAAATCTTTTTTTTGCCATTGAGATTTTGAAAATGAACATTGAAATATCCATCTTAGTTTATTATGTTTGGCTTTCAGAGTATTTTATTGTGATCTTCTCTTGTTAATTGGTTTTATTTTAATTTGTTTTGGTAATGATTCAGGAGTGCTTATGTTCCTTAGTTGTGGATGACTCTGAAGATGTGTCTTCAACTGCTCAAGATTTCCTTGAGTCATTAATGTTCTCACAGCATTCAAAGACTCTTATAGAATGTGATGCTACAGAGATATTTATCAGGTTCATTCTTCTATTTGGGCACAAATACATATTCTGATGATGGACTCCCTTTATCTTTTACCTTAATCCGCAATATTACTTATTCCTAATTCAGGCACCTTGAAAAGCTTCCCAAAATGGTCCTTGGAAATGAGGAGTCACTTGCAGTATTACATGCTCAGCAGTTACTAACAATAATATTTTATTCTGGTCCTCATCTGCTGGTGGATCATCTCCAGTCTCCCGTATGCTCTTCCTATATATGTTTCTGTTTCCCTAAATATGCATGTCTGAGTTGGCAACTCATATGTGATAAACGGAAGAACCTAATATGAATCTTATGTGGTACAAAGTGGTATGTTTAACATGGAAAGATAAATTAATGACAGGACATCTGTATCATTGCTAAAATGTTTTTATTTTATGTTGGGGTAAGTTAAAGAACTAGGAAAACTAGATAACTGGGAAGTGTTATGGTTCAGAACGAGGTTAATAGTGCATGCTAAGTAAATGCACAAGGCTCAAGGGGGTATATAATCACTGTAGGCATAAGTCTTTGAGGATCATCAATATGTGACTCCTCTAATGAATATGTTTTCCTCCTTCCTCATTTTTGTCAATTTACCTTTCTACTATCCCTCTTAACAAACTCTTGTGGGCTGAGGTAGATCATTTTTTACTAAGAGTTTCAAACTGGGCCTATCAATCTAACAGCTGCCATCTACTATGTGCTTTGTTTATTGAAGTGTTTGTGCTGTGATATGGGTTGTTTGTAACTTCTATTATTTGTTAATGCTGGGTATTAGTCTGGACTCTGGAGGTGGTGTTATTGATTTTTATTCACACCTCACAGACAAATGCACGAAAGAGAATTGTTTATTGGAAACAAAAAGCCTTGACTTTGAAAGGACTTCAAGGTATAAGGCTCCCCAATCAAGACACCTTTTGCTATAACTAGTATAAGCCCAGCTCAATAACTTGTGTGTCTATTTATTCTGAAAAATTGGGATACCTTGCACTGTAACTAGTATAAGCTCAACCCTATAACTCTCAATAACATACTATAAGGTGATAAGACTAACACTTTTTCAACCTGGAGAATATAGTATATATGTTAATTGTATATAATCCACATTATTTGGACTTTATTATCACATGCTTCTCATGCTCCCATAGTGAAACAGAGGTCAAATAGAACATGATATCTTTCATTTTTCTGTTTTGCACATCTTTAGTTGTAGTCATAGTGAAGTCTTTTCTGATTTATTTCCCATGGAAATTTCTTATTTCTTGTACCTGAAAAAACGATCAGGTGGGAGCTGCTAGATTCCTAGATGTGTTTGCAACTTGTCTAAGCCATAATTCAGTTTTTTCTGGTTCACTTGGTAAACTTATTTCAACAAGTAGATCATCAACAATGGGATACCTTCCCTCCATTACTGAGTTGAAGTCTGGAGCTAGTTTATTCAATTATGGACTTGCTCATAATAAGTTGGGTTTATGTGAAGCTCCTAAGTTTAGTCTTATTGACGAAAACATTATACAAGAACCTCTGAAAACTCCCCAGAAGAACTATGAACTTCCTCGTATGCCCCCTTGGTTTGGTTATGTTGGTAGTCCTAAACTATACAAGCCGCTTGCTGGGATCCTCCGATTAGTTGGTTTATCTTTACTGGCAGGTGATTTTGAATCCAATGTGTTTTTTCCCTCTTGTTGCTCCGAGTGTTTTACTATGACATCTACTAAGTCTATTACCATTTTTTGTCATTCATAGATAGAAGTGCAGGTCTTCTGTCACATGTAACGGAGACCCTACTTGGTTACTTCCGCAAATTGATTTCTGAGCTCCGTTTGAAAGAGTACAATAAAGAAAGCTGGCAGTTGTGGTATGACAGGACTGGTTCAGGACAATTATTGCGGCAAGCAAGCACAGCTGTGTGTATGCTCAATGAGATTTTATTTGGTCTATCAGATCAAGCAATCGATGGTTTTTCTAGAATGTTCCATAGGTCTACTAAAAGAGGAGTCCAGCCTCAGTCATACAAACTTGATTGCACATTTTCTGAATCTTTGTGGAAAATGCCAAAGGATAAAGGCAAAATAGGGAGTTATTTGGTTGATTGCATTGGTGGGGTATTACATGAGTATTTGTCTGCTGAGTTATGGAATGTACCACTTGAGCACAGAGTTGCTGGCATGCACCTTAATGTTCCAGTTGAAGATACTAGTCTATACTTCTTCCAGGATGTTGCGATGCTACATGAGGTAAGACACTTTTTCCATGAAGCTGACGTGGCTGTTTATTCTCATCCATTTGGTGATATTACCATGTTCATATCCTGTAAATCCAATTACTGTAACCTCCATGATAGCTTCCTTGTGATTTGCGTAATAGGTTATTATTGAGGGAATTGGAATCTTCAATCTCTGCCTTGGAAGAGATTTTATTTCAAGCGGTTTTCTTCATACTTCTCTTTATTTGCTGCTGGAAAATCTCAGTTCTCCAAATTTCCATGTCAGAAATGCTGCAGATTCTGTCTTGCATGTAGTTTCTAACATGTGTGGCTATCCAATGGTGGGTTTGTCTGTTGTTATCTTGATTTACATTTTAGATCTTTTTCCACGGCTGTTCGCTTACTAAATATATCCTTATGTAGGTTGGACAGTTAGTTTTGGAAAATGCAGATTACGTGATTGATTCAATATGCCGGCAGCTGCGTCATTTGGACCTTAATCATCGTGTTCCAAATGTCCTAGCATCCATACTTTCATATATTGGAGTGGCTCACAAGATATTGCCTCTATTGGATGAACCGGTATGATTATGTCCTCTTAGTACTAATTTAAGGCAACTGGCGTGTCGTTCTGGATTACCCTTTCCCTGACAGAGAGACTAGGTTTGATTTACTTAGTTCTGGGGTGAAGTACAAGTATATTGGCCTTTTAACTTTTTCACTTGCTCATGCCTAGTGTTCTACATGAACTTTCGGGGCTCGTTCATACTAAATGAAATTTCAGGTCTTGTGAAAGTGGCATACTGCAGAGCTCCAACTGCATACATATTTTACTGTGGGTTGTGTATAAGATTAGGTTCATATCTTGTCGAAAGCTTTAGCCCAAAGAGCAGTTGAGTTTGAATATCCTTAGCCTTTTCCATTTTGGTTACTCTACATGAAGATGATCCGCAGTATATTTCAGTTGAAATAGGTGCTTAGAAACCATCAGGAAATTTCTGTATCCAATACCAAATTGTAATGCATATTTGCAAGATCTGAGAGAGAATTCAGAGTTTAGATAGTTAGAATTCATGATAGTAACCCAGGAATAAATTTTATATTTAGGTGTATATGATTCATGATGAGGAGTGCTTATTTATAGGCTAAGGATGCAATCTAATCCTTATAATGAAATAAACCTAATATCAAATTAAATCAACATAAAATCAATACGAGACATACTTAGATACTAATTTAATCTATAATATCCTAAATATATTCTAACATAGGTTGACCTGGTGCTCAACGTAAGTGGAAGAAAAACCCTCTGGCAGTAATACCAGTGCATATAATGGGATGTAGGTACACTACTTCAATGAAAATTGATGTTAAAGATGGATTACACTTGATCTCTTACTCTCAAACTCAAACCATGCCCATGGGAGTTGTTTAAGGTTGTCTTTACTCTCAAACCTGGGGATACATATTACTTGATGAAGATGACCATTTACGAAAGCAAAGTGGAAAAAATTGTCAAGTGTCCAATCTTTTCAGTGTTTTATTGTTTTACTCTTTTTTATTTGTTCAAATACCTAGAAAGTTTTTTCTTTTATCAGAAAAGGATAAAAAAAATCCGGCAAAGGTTGATTATATTAACAATTCTCAACATGTATTGGGAAATATTTGTTATTGCATTCAGATATTATATATGAAATCATGTGTTCCTCTTGTGCTTATAGTTATACATGATAAATAATTGCTGTCAGACATGCTTTAAGCTTTATTGATTACAGTTCTATGGTCTGATGATTTGCAATTTAACAGATGCATTCTGTCTCAGTGGAACTTGAAATACTGGCTAGACATCAGCATCCTGATTTAACAATTCCATTCTTAAAGGTGTGTAGCTAACTTGTTCCCTCTCTGTGTGCCTCCTGCATTTCTTTTTCTTATTGTAAAATTGTTTTCTATTTAGATTTCCTCATTCTTGCCCCTTTATTCTTTTGTTGGTGTGGGCTTCGCATGAAAATTCTTTCTAGGAGCCACCATTCCAAATTTTAATTGTATATGCATATTAGAGAAATCCAGCCTTCACATACTCCCATTTTGTTTCTCAAGAAGTTACAGCAAGCAGAAGCGAGGCTAGACAGCTGATAGACTAGTCGCCATCTAGTTAGAGTAGGATTCTAGGTAGTCTATTAAGTTGCTAGTTTTGTAAACTACTACTCTACTTTCCCTGCACCTATCTAATCTTACTATAATTCTGCACCTCATTATTCACCTATATCTCCATATAATCACGCATTCTACACTGCATCATCACATTACCGTGCACATCGTCAACATGCTTCTTCCAGGGTTTCTACTCCCTCCAATTCTTGTTTCAACTATGTGGCATTATTAGCTGCACCTGAATCTGTCCGAGATTATCATAATAATCAGATTCAGTAGCTATAGCTCTTTCAGAGTACTCAAATCTTATGCATGTCTCTCCTTACCATGGTGCTGATCAGCTCCATGTTGGATTTGGCCAAGGTCTGTGCATTTCTCCTGTTGAACATTTCAATGTTCATTCTACTTATCTTCTAAAACTAAATAATCTGCTTTATGACCCTAAAATGACTAAAAAATTTACTGCTGTATGTGATTTTGTCTTAGACAATCGCTGGTTCTTTGAATTCTGGCCTTACAATTACGTAGTCAAATTAGAGGCAACTAGGGATCTTCTCTTTGTGGCATATCAGGGACAGATGGACCATATTGGTTCCCACACTGCATATTGCAGCACCCGCTCCCTCCCTCTCCATTTACTAATGTTTAGAATAGTGCTCACAATGCTGAGCTGTTTCTGAGTGTTCAGTTTTTAGAAACAATTACGCCTACTGTTGTTTAAAGTCATTATACTCCCTTCAGCGTATGTCTCTCTGAATGGGAAACAGTAAAATGATAAACAAAAACTCAATTCTGATACCAATACCTGTCTTTGATTTCAGGCTGTAAGTGAAGTTGCCAGGGCATCAAAACGTGAAGCTTGCCAGTTGTCCCCCCAGGCAGAGTCACTTGTCCTGCATGTCAAGTCTGTAATCTCCAATGCAGAAGAAACAACACAAGGTTCAGATTCTGAATCCACCCATAAGATTGTTGTATTTTATTCTTATAGTTCTCATTAAAACTGGATTTTGAATTCTGCATTGGTAACCTAAATTCAAAATAATTCCATCAGTTAGTAGCAGCTAGTAGAGTTTTCTTATAGTAACAATGGTTGATCCTCAATTCTTACTGATTGAAGTCGTTGCTTTTAGACCAGTGGGAGATAATCTTATTCAAGTTAAATGATTCTAGAAGATATAGACAAACAGTTGGTTCCGTTGCCAGTTCATGTGTTACTGCAACAACCCCTCTTCTGGCTTCATACAAGCAAGACATATGTTTGGCTGCCCTGGATATAATTGAGGTATCTTTTTGTTGAAATTGAAATGCTTTATCACTTCAATTTATTGCAATTGACGAAGTTTATAAGAATTATAAGTGTATTATTATTCTTATCATTTTGGATTCCGGAGGCAGTTTTGTCTGATTTTTCACTAATTGGTGGACATTCATGCTGCAATGATTGCTTAAGTTGTGTTAATCAGAAAACAGAGGAAAAAGGTCTAAAGTTGTGATCAACATTGACGGCTGCAAAGTAAGGTGTGGAAGAGGAAATAAGTTATGGGGGAAATAAGTAAAGATTATTGATTGCTTTAATGTCTACTAATGGATTAATTCACCCTTTTTTAAAAAAATCAAATGTGTGTAAATAGTAATAGATCTGAAATTAGTTAAGATAGTGTGTTACTCTTCTCATGAGTGGTCTTGGGTTCAAGTTTTAAGAATAATAAAATGTTTTTTTTGAAGTGTAAAGAAAAAGAATATTTTAGGAAGAAAAAATTGTGCATGAAATCTCTCCCTATCCCCTTCATAGTTACAATTTAACTCTAGGAATCATTAATTAATTAATTGGCATTATCAATAGTAATTAGTTATCCAGGCCTTGAGGGCCCAAGAAAGTAAAGGATCTTACGCAACTAATCAAGGTATGAAGTCTGAACACTCCTGAGCACTAAAACAAATATTGCAGAGGAGATTAATATATTTTGTATGTTGATAGATATTCCATAGACATCATGTTTTATACTGCATGTTGACACAACGTGGCAAGTGTCTGGAAAATGCTTGTCAGTTATTGTTTACTTTGATGAATATACAATGATGACTTTTACTCTTTTACTTAGATTTTGATGATGATGATGATGATGATTGATTAATTCAGCAGCAGTTCGAATAAAACAATAACTTTTTGTCTTTTACCTCATTTCTGTTTGGATATTTTCTGGTTTTAGGATGCCATGTTAGCATTGGCAAAAGTTGAAGCAACATATAAACATGAAAGAGAAATTAGAGCAGAAACAGAAGAAATGCTACAATCACTATCGTTGTATCAGTTGATGGATTCTTTGGACGCTACTAAAGAAGGTGCTGATGAAAATAGGCTGCTACCAGCAATGAATAAAATATGGCCATTCCTGGTAACTTGTATTCGGAACAGGAAACCATTGGTGAGCAATCCCTCTGACATTTTTTTCCTAACTTAAAATTAGGTTTTTGATTCTGTTGTCCATATCTGGGTGTAAATGGCAACCTGAAGTTGGTTGTTAAGCAGCCAGTCCGAACTGGAAACCAGTGAACCAGTTGGTGGTCTGGGTCAGTTTTGCAAAGTTGGCCAAACCCAGACGACCCTCGTATTTTGACAATGGACTGGGCTGAAGGATCAAACCGGATCATCCCCTTGCTTCCACACAATCAAGCTTGACTTTTTTTTCTTTCAAAATTTGCTGAAACTGGGTGTCAAACGTGGGCCTTTTTCTTGTTAAAGGTCCTACTTTGCCATGTGTTCGTCATATAAATTATGCTATAAATATCTATTTCATTATAACAGGGACCAGTGACCCTGTAGTGCAACTAACCCTTTCAACTATAGTCGATTTTAACTGCATAAAAGATACTTATTGAATGCAACTAATTTTTGACAGGCTGTCAGAAGATGTTTGAATGTTATCAGCAATCTGGTGCAAATCTGCGGAGGAGATTTCTTCACTAAACGTTTCCAAACTGATGGGACACACTTTTGGAAACTTCTTACCACATCCTCATTTCAGAAGAAGTCCTATTTCAAGGAAGAGAAGACCCCTTTACTACTGCTTTATAGAAGCAGTTCCATGACATCAGAGGATTCACTGGCTGAGACTTCCTATATCAAGGTTCAGATTGCACTGCTTAACATGATTGCAGATTTGTGCCAAAATAAGAGAAGTGCCACAGCATTACAACTTGTTCTGAAGAAAGTAAGCGGTCTAGTTGTAGGGATAGCTTGTAGCAGCGTTATTGGACTCCGCAAGGCTTCTCTGAATGCCCTCCATGGGCTTGCCTCTGTTGATCCTGATCTGGCGTGGCTTCTCATAGCTGATATCTACTACACTATGAACAAGTCAGAGATGTTGTCCCCACCTAGACCAGATTTACCCGATATATCTGAAATTCTGCCCCTTCCCACTTCCCCTAAAGAGTATCTATATGTGCAGTATGCAGGGCAGAGTTCTGGTTTTGACATAGATTTGGCCTCTTTGGAGGTTGTTTTCCACAGCATTGATTCCCAATATCAATTGTACAGGTGATATCCGAATTTGGTCATGTGAAACAATATGTGCCTCAAGTCTTTTATTGAGGCTAAATATCATCAAAGTCAAAGAATTTTGGTTAATTTTAATAGGGGTGGGATTTGAACGCTAAACATTCAAACTCTAATTAGTGATTCTCTTTGCCTGAGATATGGAATTAAAGGAGAATTCTGGAAGAATTTAGTGGATCTTTAAGGTTTGAATTTCTATCTATAAAATAAATAAAATATGGGTATATATTTGAATTAGTCATAGTTATATATTTAGAATTTTTGTCCATAAATCTTAAAGAATCACTAGATATTTTCAGTACCATAGTCAAAACCTAAAATACAAAGAAAGAAAGAGAGAGAGAGTATACCCAAGTACGACGACTTTGAGTCCTGGGATATCCTTTTTTATATATTGTTAAGCCATTTACATGAAAATTTAGTCTTTTAAGTTATATTTTAAAATGGAACAATAATATTTTAAAAAAAAGTAACGTTTTTATAATATATTAAAATTTAACTATTCAATTTATCAAGTAATAGTCAAAAATGAAAAATCTTTCATGATTTAAAACTTTTTAAAATAGTATTCACAGTTTGTAAACAATAATATAGCTTGTTTCGAACGTGCTCTATCTAAGCTACCTCTATGTTGTTAAATAAAAGACTAATGAATTAAGGGTTATGCCTTTTGCCTTAAATGGTGTAAGATGTGGTATGAAGAGCAACCACAAACAAATTTATGTTTTACAGTCTTTGGCGCTTATAACTAAAGTTATTTTTAACTAGACTATATTAAGTGATTTAATTAACCATCGTTACTTGACAATCGTGAGTAAAATATACAACCATTTTAGTTAAAAATACTGTATACCATAAATGAGGATTTTTAAACAAGTTGTATGTTTAAAGGAGACCCTAAAATAACACAATAGCTATTAAGATACAAGTAAAATAAAAATAAAAATAAAAAGATCTAAAGATGGATTATGCCAAGGTAGCTTGTCCATTTTGGCACGCCCTATCATGGCCTCATTCTGGGAGATATATTTGCCTTTTCATTCTTAAGTCTTAACGCAAACTCACGGAAATTAAAGTACCATCTTGATCCTAGTAATCTCGAAATAAAGGTAACATCATCATGACCCCATGAGGTGGGCACGTTTGATGATAAAGCCTATATGAATATGATAATATATAAAATTTGATCCTTAATATTATTTTGTTGATTTGTATTTATGTGTTACATATGGGTGTATGCAGTGATTAGAAGATCAGAGCAATGACGTTGGCAAATTCAGAATCAGAAGCATGTTGGAAATTAGCTGGTAAGTGTCAAGGTATATATTTATTTTCCTCCCTTGTGAGAGCAATTAATTGATGTATGTATGTATGTAGGTGGTGATGAAAGTAGTTGGGGGAGGAAAAAGGGGAAGAGGAGGCAGAGGAAGATGATGCGTATGAGGGAAGATGAGGAAGTAAGCAGAGAAGAATTGGAAGCGGTAAAAGAGCTTAGGAGAGAACTGATAGAGGAAGGAATATTACCTTCAGAATACGATGAGGATTACATGATGCTGAGATTCCTAAGAGCACGGAAGTTGGATGTGGAGAAAACAAAGCAGATGTGGGTGAACATGCTTGAATGGAGGAGGGAGTTCGGAGTGGAGAGCATAATGGATGATTTCGAGTTCCATGAAATAGAACAAGTTCTTAAATACTATCCACAGGGTCACCATGGCGTTGACAAGGATGGTAGACCTGTATACATTGAGAGAGTGGGCCAGGTTGACTCCAACAAGCTTATGCAAGTCACAACTCTTGACCGTTACGTCAAGTATCAGGTTAAGGAGTTCGAGAAGGCCTTCCATCTGAAATTCCCTGCTTGCTCTGTTGCTGCCGGTAAGCACATTGGTCAGAGCACTGTCATCTTGGATGTTCATGACGTTGGCCTTAAGAACATGAACAAATCTGCTAGAGACCTCATCAATCGCCTCCAGCAGATCACTTCTGATTACTATCCTGAAACCTTGCATCGCATGTTCATCATCAATGCTGGTAATGGTTTCAGGATCTTGTGGAACACTGTTAAGACCTTCCTCGATCCTAAGACCGCCTCCAAAATCCACGTCCTCGGTAACAACTACCAGAGCAAGTTGCTTGAAATCATTGATGCCGCTCAACTTCCACAATTCTTTGGCGGTACTTGCAAATGTGCAAATAAAGGTGGCTGTATGCTTTCCGACAAGGGACCCTGGAATCAACAAGAAATACTCTTCAAGGTATATATATTCTTTCACTTTGTAAACATATATATATATATATATATATATATATATATATATATATATATATATATATATATATATATATATATATATATATAT